>MU677782.1:34371-62250 GCA_026770625.1 Nicotiana glauca
CCACCGGGGTAGATACATGCATAGGCAACGCAAGACACCCTCGGGTCGTACCCAAAAGATGAGCAAAGTATGAAGATACATAGGAATAAGTGGAACCCGGATCAAAAAGACAGAGGCATCTTGGTCACAGACAGAAATAATACCTGTAATAACAACATCCGAAGCAACAACATCTGAACGGCCCTGAAGAGCATAGAAACGAGCCTGACCACCTGATCGGCCTCCCCCTCGAGGGCGACCCCTAGATGCCTTAACCTCACCTCTAGCTGGCGGGGCGGGTGCTGAAGAAGATGGACCAGAAGACGGAGGCTGACCCCTCTGCTGTGACTGACCGCTGCAGCACCGAGGACACTGCCTCTACAAATGCCCAAACTCCCCACACTCATAACAACTCCCAGGTGCTGGGGAATGGGACCGAAGGGGACCCCACGCATCAGAGTGACTGGCTGATGCACTCGATCTGGAGGAACCCTGAGCAGACAGGGCACGAGATGAACTCTGCGCTGGAAGGGCACTAAGAGATGGCGGACTCTGCTGAGAGCCCTGATAACCCCGACCAAAAGAGGAACCACGATACTCAGAACGAGCTGGCCGTGGAGGCTTGAAAGATTGACATCTGCTCTACTGACCCTGGCCTCTAGACTGAGCACTACTGAAGCTACCTGACCCTCGAGGACTCTTAGCCTCTCTCTCCTCGCGCTTCCGAAGACGATCTGTCTCAATGTCGCGAGCAATATCCACTTCATCCTCGAAGGAATGACTCAGGACTCTCTCTCGAGTCATTAGAATGCGAATAGGATAAATAAGTCCGTCCACAAATCTCTTGATTCGCTCCTGATCAGTAGGAACCATCCATGGGCCATATCGAGCTAACTCTGAGAACCTCACCTCATACTCCGTCACAGACATATCCCCCTGACGAAGCCACTCAAACAGCCTATGCAGATCCTCTCTCTGCAATCGTGGTGCCCACTTCTCCAGGAAAATAGTGGAGAACTCCTGCCACGACAATGGTGCTGCACCTGTCGGCCTACGCCGCTCGTACGCCTCCCACCAAGTAAAGGCTGCTCCTGTGAACTTGAAGGTGGTGAATGATACTCCACTCGACTCTAAAATCCCTGCTGTCCGAAGCATACATCGACACTTGTCGAGAAAACCCTGGGCATCCTCAACCGAAATACCAATGAATGTAGGAGGTGAAAGCCTGCTGAACCTCTCAAGACGACGCCGCTCATTGTCTGGCATAACTGGAACCATAACATCCTGGACCGGTGCAACTGGCTTCACTGGGGCTACTGGCTGGACTGGGGCAACCTGCTGAACTGGCGGCACCTCTGGTGTCTGTAGACCCTGTACTACCTACTCTGGAGTGCGAGCTGCGGGGGTCTGATGACCACCCCCGGTCTGGGATGTAGCTGCGGTAGTAGTGGCCAAAACTGCCTGAGCCAGGCCAGTGCAAACCGTCAAAATCTGAGCTAGGGCCTGCTGAAGACCCGGAATCACAATAGGCAAACTGGTGCCTGGGCAGGTGCTGCTTGAACCTCTGCAACTAGAGGTTGATCCTAAATGGGGGCAACTGGTGGGTCAACTGGTACTGCCCCAGCTGGTCTACTCCTACCACGACTACGGCTACGCCCACGGCCTCTAGCAGGTGGCAATGGTAGTCGTCCACCACGTCCGGTAGCACGAGTTCTCGCCATCTGCGAGAGAATAGAATACAGAAGTTTAGTTCCCGGAACAACAAAGTCGCATGACAAGAATTTCAAGAATTTGAAATTTTCCTAAAGGTTCTGCAGCCTCTCGTGGAGAAATACAGGCGACCCCGTATCGTTCCACAAGACTCTACTAAACCGGCTCATGATTCGCGAGACCAAGTAACCTAGGCTCTGATACCAACTTGTCACGACCCCAACCCGGTCGTGATAGCGCCCAGCACACTACTAGGCAACCCCGACCATTCATAGCAATTTACCCAATTAACCAAACAAATAAAATCAATACTTTTCCAAGTAAAAGTCCGAAATAATGGTATAATGCGAACAATATGACAAATACACCGAAACAGCCCAACTAGGACCCGGTGTCACGACCACGAGCCTCTAAAGACAGTACATCATCCTACTACAAGTCTGACTAATACTGAAAAGTGCGGAATATAAAAGGGAAAGATAGAAGGGAGAATCCTCGGCTGCGGACGCCGTGCAGCTACCTCGAATACTCCAGGAAGGAAACTCCAAATCAACCAAACTCACTCCGCCTAATAAAAAGAACCTGGATCTGCACACATGGTGCAGGGAGTAAAGTGAGTACTTCCAACTCACTGGTAATAAAAGTGAATAACATCTGAAAGTACAAAATCCCAAAAAAGCACAAATGATGTTGTCTTATGCAGTAAACCAAATAGACAGTAGAATCCATGAAAATTATAGCAACAATATTCTCTTTAAGGAAATCAATTGTACAAGAGTACACAAATAAGGTCAGCCATTGTTACCTGACCGGTTAGCCATTGTTACCTGACCAAAGTGTTTCAATGTCATTGTTACCACTAGTCAGTCATTGTTACATGACTGGTCAGTCATTGTTACCTGACCGAAACACATACAATAGTGTCATTGTTACCACTATTCCTATCAAAGGGGTACCCCGCGCTCACTGTGGGTGTGCAGACTCCGGAGGGGCTTCTTCAGCCCAAGCGCTATCAATAAGGCCTGAAAGCCTGAATAATATCAACACAAGGCCTGAAAGCCTGCTCACAATACACTCGAGGCCTGAAAGCTTCCTCACATAACACTCGAGGCCTGAAAGCCTCCTCCGATAACACTCGAGGCCTGAAAGCCTCCTCACATCACTCATCATGCCCTCACATATGGCCCTCGACCCCAATCAGTCCAAAATAGTCAAAAAGCCCCTCGGGCATCAGTAAAACAGTGATACTCATCTCAAATGATGGTTCAAATATCAGTTAAAACTCCAGGTTTGAGTAAAATATAGTTGAGTTTATAAAACAGTGTAAATCACACGGACTGAGTTCAAATAGTATTTCAAATAGTGAGGGAAAATAGTGATGATAATTCATAGAGAGTTCAAAGAATCAGCAATAAGCCCCAAGTATGGCAAAGAGCCCAAGTCATAATGATAACAACAAATCATTTGCAAATACGTGTTAAATACCAACAACCGAGATGGACCAAGTCACGATCTCCAACGGTGCTCTACCCCACGCTCAGGTCCAGCGTGCAAGTCACCTTGACACAACACTAAGATGTGCAAATTCGGGGTTTTAAACCCTTAGAATATCATTCACAAGTATTACTCACCTCTAGTCGGCCGATAATCTAGCTCGCCAAGCCTTTCCCTCTCGTATCTACCTCCTCGAGCGTAGAATATGATCAAATCCATAAGGGATACATCAAAATAGGCTAATGAAACATAACCCAATCGAAATAACTCGAAAAACACCCAAAAACATGAAGTTGCCAAAACCAGAGCCCCGGGCCCACTTCTCGAAAAATTATGAAATTCACATTTTCGGAATCCTCGTCTAGCCACAAGTCCGTACATATAAAATACACAAGAATCGGAGTTCATTTGACCGCTCAAATCGCCAATTTAGGCCCTCTTAGGCTTCAAGCCCTTAACACCATTTTTACCCTTAAATTCCTTGAATTTTCCGTGTTTAATTCATGTTTTTACACCATAATATCATAATCCAAGTCCAAATATCCATACCTGATGATTCTCCTTCGAAGCCTCTTCAAAATCGCCCAAAAATTGCCTTAGTTCGCCCCAAATTGATTTCTAACTTCTGAAAATTGAATACACTGATCCATTTAATCATTCTGCGATTTCCGCTTTTGCGGTCCCTCGATCGCTTTTGCGGGACCGCTGCTGCGGCCTTGGGTCCGCTTCTGCGGCTTCACTTAACTCACACGACCGCTTCTGCGGTCTTAAACTGCTTTTGGGGAAGCCGCTTCTGCGGTTACCCTGACCGCTTATGCGGTCTCCACTGTATGACCCAGGACCGCTTCTGAGGTAAAAATACCGCTTATGCGGTATCCGCTCCTGCGGTATCCGCTCCTGCAGAATTCTTCCGCTTTTCCGGTAAAGCCACCCCTCCACCAGGACCGCTTTTGCGATCAACGAGCCGCATCTGCGGAACCGCTCCTGCTGTCCAATTTCCGCAGATGCAGAAATATCAGAAGCTTTAAGAACAGACCTGCAATTTTACCAATTTCCTTCCGTTTAACCATCCGAAACCATCCTGAGGCCCCTGGGACCTTAACCAAAAATACAAACCCACTCTAAAACACCATACGAACTTGTTCCAATCATAAAAACACGTCCTTTAACACAAACCACCAAATTATCACGGATTCTAGGCTAATTTTCCTTAAAACTTCTGAAACCAACATTCAATCAAAAACCCGTCCAAACGATGTCCGAATAACCTGAAAATTTGCTGACACATCCAAAATCACCTATCGAAGCTACTGCAACTCTCGGAATTCCATTCTGACTCCCGAATCAAAATCTCACCTATCAACCAGATTCCGCCAAAATTCCAACTTCGCCAATTCAAGCCTATTTCTACACCGGACCTCCAAATTCAATTCCGATTGCTCCCCTAAGTCACAAATCACCTCCCGAAACTAACCGAACCACCAGAATTCGCATCCAAGCCCTCTAACCATATAGTCAACTTCCGATTGACTTTCCTGAAACAAACTCCCTTCTAAGAGGCTATATGTCTTATTTTCAACAAGAATCAATCCAAATTCACCCGATAGACTCTAATACTGATATAAAACATGAAACAACACAATAAAGGGGAAACGGGGAGGTAACTCTCGTGACGACGGGCCGGGTCATCACACTAGCTAGGGTTCTTGGGGCGTTTGGTTTGGGTGTGAGAGACGAAGGGGAAAGGGTCATTTGGGAATGAAAGGGTGATAGGGGGTTTGGGGGGGGGGTTTGGTTAGATTAAAATGTAATAATTAATTTGGGCCGTTGGATCACGAGAATCCAACGGCCAAGATCAGTCTCACAATGAAACGGGGTCGTTTTGGTTTAAGTGTGGGTCGGGTTGAGGGATGGTAGCGGATCGGGTCGTTTAAACGGGTAGGGGAGAGAGGATCTTGTCCGTTGATCAAAATCAGATGGACGGCTGTGATCGATTGGCTACAAAATGCATCATTTGGCTGTATGACGATGCCGTTCGGGTGGCTTGGTCAACTGGCCGGTTGGGCCTGGATTAGGGTGTGACATTGGGCCTGGGTTGGGCATTTTGATTTGGGCCTGGTCCGATTTCCTTTAAATTTCATTATGTTTTCTTTTCTTTTTTCTTCTTTTATATAATTCCTAATTTAAAAACCAAAATTCTAAGTTAAATTATAAACTACAAAAAAAAAATCCTAATTAATTCTAAATAACAATTCATTACACACAATTTAAACATCAATTAAAATAGAACCACACAACTAAACCTTAAGCGCAAAGCATATTATATTTTTTTTTATTTCTTGTCATTTTTGCAAAACAAAACCTAATTACTCTTAATTATAAAATTTATCCAAAAAGATGCAAATGCAACATATATATTTTTTGTATTTTATATTAACTTAAACAAATAGACATGCATAGACCAAATACAAATAATAAAAGAAAAACAAATAATATAAAAATCCACAAAAATCACACATAACATAAAAATTATTTTATTTTGAATTCTTTGGGAGTGATTCGTGTGAGGCAAAAATTATGTGCTCACAATTAAAATCCCCAATTCGATCTGAACTCTCTTTTAGGCTCGTAATCTTCCTACTACCAAGCCATGTGCACACCCGCCACTCTCCCACTTTGGCGGAACTCTTCTCCTTAATCGGTCACTCGACCTTGCTCCTCATACTTGGCCTTCTAGAAATTTTAAGCAGCACCTGGCACTTCACACATGTCCTTCCTCATACTTTGCTGCTCAATTATTGCCTTAAATAACATCTATCTTCGCGGCACTTGAACCCACCATTGCTACAAAGGTCATCTTTATCGAGCAGTCAACATTAGAAATTCTGGTTTGATCTTAAACCACCGCATCATGCGATATCTAACAGTTGTACCTCCAATATTATTTCACAATACCTTGCCATAAAGGCGAATTGTAGCAGATTATAATGTCAACAACTTAGTACGTTCAATCAGGATCATGACACCCTCTCATAAAAGAAAGCTCAACCACACTTGCAAATACCAAGCCTCATTACTTCCACCAGCCCACACCTAACCATCCTAAGTTCGATTGACTTTCCCCTGCTAGGAATGAAATACTGAATCCCTTGATTACACGTTGAGGAAACCTCCCTTCAATTTATTCACTGCCCCGATACGTGGGCAACACCCTACCATTACAACAACACTGCAGAATAATCTCTCATAAGCATCATGACAACCTGTGCCTATCCTCAAAGCTCTTAGAAGTTTTGTTACTGAGCTGAAACACTAGAATATCCCTCCAAAATGCGACTATAATAGTCCAATAAACTATACCGGGAAAATCATCCCGCACCATATTTGTAGTGCCATTACAATTCTTTGATTTTTGATTTATAACAAGCGCTCGCGTATGATTGAATAGGAAGAAATCAAAGGCATAAGCCTCAAAGGAATCGAACCGCATGAAAAGGAAATCAAGAAGGGAAGTACTCCTCACAACCTTGTAGCCTCTCGAGGATGAGTACAGACGTCTCTGTACCGATCCGCGAGACTCTACTAGACTTGCTCATGACTCGTGAGACCGATGGGAACCTAGTTCTCTGATACCATGTTGTCACGACTTAAAATCCACTAAGGGTCGTGGTGGTGCCGGATACCTCCGATAGGCCAGCCAACTCAAATACTTAATTATCTCATTTTAGCACTTTTGAAATCCATGATTTTTCCTTCATTATTAAGAAATTTTAAGAAGGATATAGTTTCAAATCAAATTTAAATTTTGAACAGTTAATACAATACTTCGAACCATCCCAGAAACCCGGTGACACAAGTGCATGAGCAACTATCGATATGGATAAATAAAAATACATCATATGTCTGAAGTACAGTGGACAGGAACTACACTAGTTGTGGGTCGTCTCGAACAATGCAGCTCACCTAGTCCCAGAGTCATCCATGCTACCATGCCCAGTAGGTTGCTAGAGGTATACATACCTGTGCAACAAAAATGCATGAAAGTGCAGTATGAGTACGTAATCAACGTGTACTTAGTGAGTATCCCACCTAATCCCGAATGGGTAGAGAGAAGATGGTATACTTTGACGCTCTCTAACGCTCCAATAATGATTCATCCTTAATATGTCCATACTAAACAGTGGATTTATTTTATAAACATGATTCTAATCCAGGTAAAGGAAACGAGTAAACACGTAATTCCTTCACAGGTAAACTTCCAGAATTTCTCTTTAAATATAATCCAAATATTTTTAATCCACAAAAGGGCAATAATAACTTAATGAAGTTCAAGAAAATAGCACAGACATGAGCAAATCATGCCGAGGTCGATGGCCCGCTCCAACAGAAATGTAAATTGTGCACTGTCGACGGTCGAGCGGCCCGTACCATAGATGCATCCATTTAATCTGCTGAGGCATTCACCCGTTCCATAAACAAACACATACCCTGCTCGCGAATCATGCATGCGACGCAGGTACACATAAGAATACATGCTCAATAAGTCAAATAAGAACTTATCGGGGAATATTTATTCAAATAAAACCAATTCTCCTTTAACAATTTAAGAAATAAAGTTTAATCCTTTTAGAAACTCACTTATTAATGCAATGTGAGTTAAGCATTTCAAGCTACCAATGGGTTCACAATTAATCCACGTTCAACATGTTTTTGGGTCCTAACTACCCAGACAATAGCATAATAGTAGCTACGCATGGACTCTCATCACCTCGTGCATACGTAGCCCCCAAAAATAGGAGCACATAATCAATTGTTTCACCTATGGGGTAAATTCCCCCTCACAAGATTAGAAAGGAGACTCACCTCGCTCCGAAGACTCATAACCGGCATATTACTTTCTTCTGAAGACTTGAACCGACGCACAATGCACCAAAACTGGCCAATTAACGACAAACTAATGAGAACATGCTCAAATACTTGTTAGAAATTCAAATTACACAGATTCCCAACTCCTCTTAGTGAAATGAACAAAATACCCTCGGGCCTACGTGCCCGGATTCCGAAATTTCTCGAAGACAAAGGTTACCCATGACCTTAGGAACTCAATAATATGATTTTCTCCTAATTCCATATTCAAAATTGTGGTCAAATTCGAAGAAATGTAAATTCATAGGTTTTCCACCAAAACCCCAATTTTTTTATAATTTCCTTGCCTAAATCCATGTAAAAACCTTGTATTTAACTCAAAGCTAGCATAAATTACTTAACTTATGACAAATGATGAAAATGGCACCTCCAAGCTGCTCCCCATCGACTCCAATGGAAGAAAAATAGGGTTGAAATGAACTCAACCCCGAACTTAAAACATCTCACTACCTCAGTTTCTTCCGCTTCTGCGACTTTTTGCCGCTTCTACGGTTTTGGGCAAAAGGAAGCTGACCGCTTCTGCGGACTGGGGGCCGCTTTTGCGGACTGGGGGCCGCTTAAGCGGAACAGCTTCTGTGGTCCCTGGGCCGCTTCTGCGATTTCCTTGGACTTGGCCCCCTTACACTTCTGCGAGTGATTGACCGCATCTGCGGTCCAAGAACAGCAGATGCGGTTATGACAGAAGCAGCAAATCTCAGTCTTCCCAAATTCCACTTCTCGATCCGTTAACCACCCGGAATTCACCCGAGGCCCCCGGACCCCAATCAATCATACCAACCAGTCCCAAAACACATTACAGACTTGCTCGAGGCTTCAAATCCCATCAATTAATGCTAAAATCACGAATTACACCCAGATTCAAGCTTTATGAACTTCGAACTTTCCAACTTCTACTTTCGATGCTTAAACCTATCAAATCACATCCGATTGACCTCAAATTTTACACACAAATCATATTCGGCATTATGGACCTACTCCAACTTTCGAAATTGGATTCCGACCCCGATATCAAAAAGTCAACATCCGGTCAAACTTCTCAAAAACCTTCAAATTCTAACTTTAGCCAAATTGCTCCAACATGACCTACAGACCTCCGAATTCACTTAAGACCGCGCTCCCAACTCCATAATCAAAATATGGAGCTATTCACAGTTTTGGAATCCAAAACGGACATCGATAACGCTGAAATGCACTCTGAGCCAAATTTAAGAAATTTTTTCCAAAATGCTAATTTCCACAATAGGCGCCAAAACGCTCCCGGGTTATCCAATACCCAAATCGGGCGTACGCCCAAGTCTGATATCATCATACGAACCTGCTAGAACCTTCAGATCCCGATTCCGCGGCCGTTTACTCAAAAATCCAATCATAGTTTATTCTTTCAACTTTAAGCTTCTCAAATGAGAAATTTCATTTAAATTTAACTCCGATCTTCCTGAATTTAAATTCCGACCATGCGAACAAGTCACAATACCTGAAATGAAGCTATTCATGGCCTCAGACTGTTGAACGACGCGCTAGGGTTCAAAACGACTGGTCAGGTCATTACATACATTATACTATGCACTAAGTATTAGTGCAATATATATATACACACACACACACACCCACACACCCTTTATGCTATACTATGCACTAATTATAAGTTTATTAGGTAATATTATATCGAATGTGGAGTGTGTGTGTGTATATATAGAGTTACACTCTACTATGCACTAATTATAAGTGTATTAGGTAATATTATATCGAATATGGCATATATATATATATATATATATATATATAATTATAATTAAAAGTAATTTAATTTTTCTTAGATATAGCAACCAATGTTGGTCGCTATTCTGGTCAAACGATCAGTATTTTGGTCAAAATAGTCAATACTCATTTGCTACCAAAATTAGCGACCAAAGTTGGTCGCTTTTTTTAAAAACAGTGTCTAAAACGGGATTCCACTCCCATTCTCTTATTTTGTTCAAAATATTTTCCCAAACCCTCTCTTCTCTATCTCACACTCAAACCCCCCTCCCCTTCCGTCTCCCTTCAGCAGCGGCGCCGCCGATGCCACCTACGCCTGCCGGCGGTAGCAGCTCCACCGCCGGTGTCCTCCACTACCCAGGTAGGTTTCTCTCTCCTTTCTTTATTTATTTTTTTAAATACATTGATTTTGTTTAATTCCTTCTAGTTTCATTTGTAAAAATTAATTGTTCTTAGCTAAATTAAATCTATGATAATTGTTAGTAGCTAAAATATTTAGTTTTACCTACTAATTTGGGAAAAAAATAGTTTGAAGAGAAGAAACCCTAACCTTTTAGGGTTTATGATTGTTCTTGTGAATCGAACTTTTAGGGTATGACTTAAATTTTTTGGATATATTCCTAACTTTTAGGTTTGAATTATAACCTTGAATCTTTATATTGTCTTGATAGTTTAGTTATAAATTGATATTTTAGGATACGACTTGAAATTTTAGGATATGACTTGAACCTTTAGGATATGAATTGGAATTTTAGTTTATGAATTGGAATTTTAGATTATAAATTGAAATTTTAGGATATGACTTGAAATTTTAGGATATGAATTGAAATTTTAGGATATGACTTGAACCTTTATGATATGAATTGGAATTTTAGTTTACGAATTGGAATTTTAGATAATAAATTGAAATTTTAGGATATGACTTGAACTTTTAGGATATGACTTGAAATTTTAGGATATGACTTGAACCTTTAGGATATGACACGAACCTTTAGGATATGAATTGGAATTTTAGTTTATGAATTGAAATTTTAGGATATGAATTGGAATTTTTGTTTATGAATTGAAATTTTAGGACGTGACGACCCAAAGGGGTCAATCACCTATTTTCTCTTTCATTCCGCTCTTCCGAGACCTTGAAAACCTTATATTTACTTGCCTCGATTTGTGTGCGTAGTACGGGCGCGTAGCCTGAAGGATTATATGTTAAATTCTGTGAAAATTTTCAAAATATGGTTTTAAAATGATTAAAGTTGACTTCGGTCAACATTTTTGGTAAACGGACCCGGACCCGGACCCGTGATTTGACGGTCCCGGAGGGTCCGTAGAAAAATATGGGACTCCGGGCACAGAGGTAAAGAATTTTTCTGTGAAATTGTTTTTTCTGGAATTACTAAGGAAAATGGAAATGAAAATTGATTAAAAGACTATGGTATCGAGCGCGTATTTTGGTTCTGACGCCCGGAATAAGTCTTAAATATGTGTTAAGCGCTCTCTATAAAGTTTGGTCGAAATTAGACGTCATTCGGCGTGTTTTGAACCTAAATATCTAAAATTTGAAGTTTATGAATTTAGAATGAAAAGTGTTGATTTTGAGGTTTCAATCCTCGTTTATGATGTTATTTTGGCAATTTGATCGCATGGTTAAGTTCGTAGGATGTTGTTGAGTTTGTGTGTTATTGGCTAGGAGCCTCGAGGGCTCGGGAGTGATCCAGAGGTGGTTTGAGGTGGTTTTGCTCTTAGAAATATGGCAGGTTTTCTTCAGCTGTTGCAGGCTAGATTTTTTCTTCGCGTTCGCGGTCGGCCTTACGTGGTCGCGATGCTGGCCGGGTCCCCTCCTTCACATTTGCGGACTGATTCCTGCGTTTGCTTAGCTTCAGTTCCTCCTTCTTCGCGTTCGCGGATTGATTCCCGCGTTTGCGTAGTTTCAGTCCCTCCCTCACCGCGTTCGCGAGTCAGTCCACGCGTTCGCGTATAGCATTTCCCTGGACCCCCAAGTCTTTCTCTTTGCATTCGCAGCCTCTTCATTGCAAACGCGATGGTCTGTTGAATTAACCCTTCGCGAACGTGGCCCCTTTCCTGTGAACGCGAAGGGCATTTTTGCCCAGTGATTTTTATAGTCTAAAAATAGAATAGTTACAGGATTCACTCCATTTTTCCACACGAACCCTTCTTCCTCCCACCCTATAGACGAATTTCGAAGAGCTTTTCCTCCATAACTTCATAGGTAAGTGTTACTAACCTCGTCTTCTCTTAATTGCTTCAACTAATCACCAATTTCTAAGCCTAGAGATATGAAATCAAAGTAGAAATTAGGGTTTTTGGGTAAAGTTAGGGTTTTGAGAATTTTTGGGTGATTCAACCTCAATTAGAAGTCGAATCTTAATACAAATTGCGAATTTGAACTCCTGGGGTTATGGGTGATTGAGTTTTGGTCCGAGCCTCGTGTTTGGACTATGTGGGCCCGGTGTCGAATTTTGGTATTTTTTGAAGAATGCTAGGAAATTCATATCTAGGCTATGGAATGTTACCATTGAGTCCTTATTGATATTATTGAATTAATTATGCCTAGATGTCATTGTTTCGAAGTCGGATTATAGAGGAATATCAGTATTTGAGGATTGATTGCTATTCTTGGGACCGAGGTAAGTGTTTGATCTAACTTTGGCTTGAGGGAATAGGATTAGAGTATTATTTGCTAATTGCTAAATGTTGAGCACGGTGTATAGGCATGGTGACGAGTATCTATACACCGGTGTCTAGCATGATCGTGAGTCCTTATTTGTGCATATTTGGGATTCGGTAGTGACTCTTCCTTGTTAATTGATAGTTTCTATATGATATGAAGGGAATGAGAAGGAAATATGATTTGTAAACTCCTTGGAGCATTGACTCGATTTTTTTTGACTTGATTATAAAGTAAGAAATGAATGTAATAGAAAGAGATGTGATTATTCCCTTGCCGGGATATTTTGAGTATATTGATTATCTCCCTTGCCGGGATTTAGCTATTTTGATTTGTTCTCCCTTGCCAGGATTTTTAATGTTGTTTGTCCATCCCCTCGCCCCGTTTGGTTGTGATTGTTGTTTGGGTGAGGAAGAGTGATTATGCACGAAGGTTCATTCCGTGCCATGTTTTGAATATTTATGCACGAAGGGTCATTCCATGCCATGTTTGATTATTATTGCACGAAGGAAAATTTCGTGTCGTGTTTTGATTATACTTGGACGAAGGGACATTCTGTGCCATGTTTTGATTATATTTGCACGAAGGATCATTCCGTGCCATGCTTGATTATTATTGCACGAAGGAACATTCCGTGTTGTGTTTTGATTATATTTGCACGAAGGAACATTCCGTGCCATATTTTAATTATATTTGCACGAAGGAACATTCCGTGCCCTGTTTTGATTATATTTGCATGAAGGATTATTCTGTGCCATGTTTTGATTATTATTGCACGAAGGAACATTCCGTGCCATGTTTTGATTATATTTGCACGAAGGAACATTCCGTGCCATGTTTTGATTATTAATGCACGAAGGAAAATTTCGTGCCATGTTTTGATTATTAATGCACGAAGGGACATTCCGTGCCATATCTTAATTATTAATGTATGAAGGGACATTCCGTGCCATGTTTTATTTATTACTCTCGTTGACTTTGTAGTTGCACTGTTTCATTCTTTATTTATTGACCTTGTATTACAAACTGCTACAGCCCCTATAACACGCTCCCCTCCCTCTTGACTTGTTAAATTACGGTATTCTCTTCTATTGCATATATGTGTGTATATATATATATATATATATGTGTGTATATATATATATATATGTATATACACACATATATGCACACACACACACATATATATATATATATATATATATATATATATATATATATATATATATATATATTTGAATTGCACAGGTTTTTTGGTAGTCCGATCTAGCCTCATCACTACTTCGCTGGGGTTAGGCCATGCACTTACCAGCACATGGGGTCGGTTGTGCTGATGCTACAATCTGTGCATATTTTTGCACAGATCCAGGTGTTGGAGCAGCATTTGAGTAGCAGTAGCATTCTGGGAGCGAGTTTCCAGTACAGGGACATTCGAGGTAGCCTTGCTGACGTCCACAGGCCCAGAGTCCTTTCTATTTTATTCAGTTGATTATCATTGTACCATAGCAGACAATTTTATGTTTCATTCAAACCTTGTATTTAGTATTCTCTAGACGTTTGTGAATATTATGACACCAGTCTTGGGTAGAGCATTGTTAAACTTCTGCATTTCTTTTATTTGAGACTTCCGCTTTATTGTTAAACGCTTCATTATTTTTAATATTGTTGATGTTCGCTAAAAGAGGTAATTGATAATTTAATTGCCTAGATCTTATCAGTAGTTGCCATCATGACTCCCGAGGGTGGGAAAATCTAGGTCGTGATAAGTTGATATCAGAGCTCTAGGTTGCATAGGTCTCACAACTCACGGACAAACTTGGTAGAGTCTGAGGGATCGGTACGGAGACGCATGAATTTATCCCCCAGAGGCTACAGAGTTAGGAAACACTTCACATTTGTTCTTTCTTGTCGTGCGGTTCTGTTTCTCAATCACCGATTGAATTTCTACTCCATTCTTTTGCAGATGGCGAGAACACGTACTTTTTCATCTACTGCTCAACAGTCTGGAACCCCAACAGTAGCCCTAGTAGTGGAGCCTCAGGTTGGTTTTGAGGATGAGGTTCCTATCCCAGCAGTTCCGGTGGGCCCAGCTCAGGTCCTAGAAGGGTTCGTTGCCACCCCAGTTCTTCAAGATGTTCTAGTCTGATTGGTAGGCCTCATAGAGGGTGTCATTCGAGCGGGTTTGCTTCTAGTGGTTCCACCAGCAGTGGTAGGTCAGCCGGGTATAGAGGCTCAGGCCAGGAGTGAGATCACCTTTCAAGAGGCGGCCAATGTTGGCCGTGGAGTTGAGATAGCTCTACCACAGGGAGGTGGTCATGGGTCGGATAAGAGGCCCCGTCATGCAGGCAGATTCAGTGGTACCTCGTGAGGAGGTCGAGGTTCTTATGGTAGAGGACATCCTCCCAGGCCTTTTCAGTTACCTCTCCAGGTCACTTATGGTACTTCAAGTGGTTATTCAGGTCAACAGGTTTAGCCTCCGTTCCCTCAGCTACAATGTTCGTGTAGGTATTATGAGTGTGGTGAGTATGGTCACAATAGGAGGGTTTTCCCGAGGTTGAGGGGTGCTCAGCCGCAGCTGACGAGGTCTTGCCATGCTTGTGGTGATCCGAGGCACATTGTTAGATATTTCCCTCGAGTTATGGCAGCTTTCAGCATCAGAGTTCTCGTGCTATGATTCAGGCACCGGAGGTTCCACAGCCTGCACAACTAGCTAGAGGCAGTGGCAGAGGTGTTAGAGGTGGAGGTAGAGGTCTTAGAGGTGGAGTTCAGGTCGCCAGAGGTAGAGGCCAGCCAGCAGCCAGGCCAAATGCTGAGTCTTCAGGTGCAGACGTTATCGGTACCATTTTGATTTGTATTAGAGATAATTCAGTGCTATTTTACCCTTGGTCTACGTGTTCGTATGTGTCATGCTATTTTACACCCTACCCGATTATGCCTAGTGCTTCCTTCGGTATTCCTGTTTATGTATCTACACCGCTGGGTGCTTCTATAGTGGTCGACTGAGTTCATCATTCCTGTGTGGTAGTGTTTGAGGGTCTTGAGACCCGTGTTGATTTATTGCTCTTAGACATGTTGGATTTCGACGTCATATTAGGGGTGAATTGGTTATCCATCTATCATGCTATCTTGGATTGTCATGCCAAGCCCGTGACCTTGGCTTTGCCATATTTTCCCCAATTGGAGTGGATAAGGACCGCAGATCATGCCACCCGCAGTGTTATTTCATATGTGAAGGCTCGACGCATGGCCGAGGAGGGGTGTTTAGCTTATCTGACGTATGTTCGCGATTTCAGCACAGATGTTCCTCCTATTGATTCTCTTCCTATTGTTTGGGAGTTCCCAGAGGTTTTTCCTTCTACCTTGCCGGGTATGCCGCCCGACATGGATATTTATTTCTGTATTGATCTGGCCCCAGGCATGCAGCCCATTTTTATTCCGCCGTATCGCATGGCCCCACTAGAGTTTAAGGAGTTAAAGGACCAGTTTCAAGATTTTCTAGAGAAGGGTTTTATCAGGCCTAGTGTTTCTCCTTGCGATGCGACGGTGTTATTTGTGAAAAAAAAGGATGGATCGATGAGGATGTGAATTGATTACCAGTAATTGAACAAAGCGACGATTAAGATCAAGTATCCACTTCCGAGGATTGATGATTTGTTTGACCAGCTTCAGGGTGCGAAGGTGTTTTCAAAGATAGACTTGAGATCTAGCTACCATCAATTGAGGATTAGGGCATCCGATGTCCCTAGGTCAGCATTCCGCACAGAGCATGGGCATTATGAGTTTTTGGTCATGTCATTTGGGTTGACCAATGCCCCAGCAGTATTTATGGAGTTGATGAACCGAGTGTTCATGCCTTATTTAGATTTATTCTTGATAGTTTTTATTGATGATATTTCGGTGTACTCCCGCAGCTGAGGAGCACGAGTAGCACGTCAGAGTGGTTCTTTAGACTCTGAAGGATAGTCAGTTGTATGCTAAGTTCTCGAAGTGCGATTTTTGGTTGAGTTAGGTTGCATTTCTCGGTCATGTTGTATCAGTAGAGGGTATTCAGGTGGACCCGAAGAAGATTGAGGCAGTCAAGAACTGGCCTCTACCAACATCAGCTACTGAGATTTGAAGTTTCTTGGGGTTAGCAGGTTATTTCCGCCAGTTCGTAGAGGGATTTTCATCCATAGTAGCCCTGATGACCAGGTTGACCCAGGAGGGTGTCCAGTTCAGATGGTCGACGAGTGTGAGGAGATCTTTCAAAAGCTCAAGACAGCTCTGACTACGGCACCGATATTGGTTTTGCCCCCAGGCACAGGACCCTATACAGTTTAGTATGATGCTTCCCGTATTGGTCTTGGTGTGGCATTGATGCAGGATGGTAGAGTCATTGCTTATGCTTCGAGGCAATTGAATATCCACGAGAAGAATTATCCGGTTCATGATCTAGAGTTGACAGCCATTGTTTATTCTTTGAGGATTTGGATGCATTATTTATATGGTGTTATGTGTGAGGTGTACACTAATCACAAGAGTCTGCAATACTTGTTCAAGTATAAGGAGTTGAACTTGAGGCAGCGGAGGTGGTTGGAGCTATTGAAGGATTATGATGTTACTATTTTGTACCACCCGGGGAGAGCCAATGTCGTGGCCGATGCATTGAGTAGGAAGTCCGCCAGCATGGGTAGTCTTGCTTATGTTCCGGTCAGCCAGAGACCGCTTGCTTTGGATATTTAGGCCTTGGCCAATTGGTTTGTGAGGTTGGACATTTCTGAGCCTAGCAGAGTGTTATCTTGCACGGTCGCTCGTTCTTCATTATTGGAGCGTATTAATGATCGATAGTTTGATGATCCTCATTTATGTTTCCTGAGAGACACGGTACGACGTGGAGGTGCCACGAAGGTGACCTTAGATGACGATGATGTTTTGAGGTTGCAGGGGCGAGTTTGTGTGCCCAATGTCGATGGGATTCAAGATTTGATCTTAGCGGAGGCCCATAGTTCTCGGTATTCTATTCACCCGGGCACCGCGAAGATGAACCAGGACTTGCAGAAGCATTATTGGTGGCGTAGGATGAAGAAAGATATTGTTGCATATGTGGCTCGATGTTTGAACTGTCAGCAGGTCAAGTATGAGCATTAGAGGCCTGGTGGTTTGTTTCAGAGGATTGAGCTTCCCGAGGGGAAGTGGGAGAGGATTACCATGGATTTCGTTACTGGACTTCCGATGACTCAGAAGAAGTTTGATGCTATTTGGGTCATTATTGATAGGCTGACCAAGTCAGAGCAATTTATTCCTGTTGCAACCACTTATTCATCGGAGAGGTTAGCCGATATCTACATCCGAGAGATTGTTCGCCTTAATGCGATGCCGGCATCTATCATTTTGGACCGGGGTACGCAGTTTACCTCGCGCTTCTGGAGAGCAATTCAGCAGAAGTTAGGCACCTAGGTTTCGTTGAGCACAGTGTTCCATCCTTACACGGAAGGCCAGTCCGAGAGGACTATTCAGATATTAGAGGATATGCTCCAAGCCTGTGTCATTGATTTTGGAGGCACGTGGGACCAGTTTTTGCCTTTAGCAGAGGTCGCCTACAAAAACAGCTACCAGTCCAGCATTCAGATGGCTCCATATGAGGCGTTGTATGGTAGGCAATGTCAGTCTCCAGTCGGATGGTTTAAGCCGGGAGAGGCTCGATTATTGGGCACAGATTTAGTTCAGGAGGCCTTGGATAAGGTCAAGATCATCCAGGACAGGCTTCATTCGGCTCAGTCATGGTAAAAGAATTATGCGGATAGTAAGGTTCGACATGTAGCTTTTATGGTTGGTGAGCGGGTCTTGCTCCGAGTGTCGCCTATGAAGGGCGTGATGAGATTTGGGAAGAAGGGCAAGCTTAGCGCTAGGTTCATTGGCCCATTTGAGATCATCGATCGTGTGGGAGAGGTGGCTTACAGACTTGCCTTACCGCCTAACTTGTCAGTCGTGCATCCAATGTTTCATGTGTCCATGCTTCGGAGTATCACGGCGATCCAGCCCACATATTAGATTTCAGCACCGTCCAGTTGGACAAGGATATGTCTTACGAGGAGGAGCCAGTAGCTATCCTAGACCGGCAGGTTCGACATTTGAGGTCGAAGAGTTTTCCTTCAGTGCGTGTCCAGTGGAGATGTCAGCCTCCTGAGGCATCGACCTGGGAGTCCGAGTCTGATATGTGGAGCCACTATCCTCATCTATTTCCCGACTCAAGTACTTCTTTCTTTTGTCCGTTCGAGGACGAATAGTTGTTTTAGAGGTGGAGAATGTGATGGCCCAAAGGGGGTACCTGTTTTCTCTTTCATTCTGCACTTCTGAGGCCTTGAAAACCTCATATTTACTTACCTCGATTTGCGTGCGCAATTCAGGCGCGTAGCTAGAAGGATTATATGTTAAATTCTGTGAAAAAATTCAAAATATGGTTTTAAAATGGTTAAAGTTGACTTCGGTCAACATTTTTGGTAAACGAAACCGGACCCGTGATTTGACGATCTCGGAGGGTCCGTAGAAAAATATGGGACTCGGGCATGTGCCCGGAGACGAAATCCAAGGTCTAGAACCCGAGAAAAAGAATTTTTCTGTGAAATTATTTTTCTGGAATTATTAAGAAAAATGGAAATGAAAATTGATTAAAAGACTATGGTATCAGGCGCGTATTTTGGTTACGACGACCGGAATAAGTCTTAAATATGTGCTAAGTGCTCTCTGTAAAGTTTGGTCAAAATCGGACGTCATTTGACGTGTTTCGGACCTAAATATCTAAAATTTGAAGTTTATGAAGTTAGAATGAAAAGTGTTGATTTTGAGGTTTCAATCCTCATTTATGATATTATTTTGGCGATTTGATCGCACGGTTAAGTTCGTAGGATCTTGTTGAGTTAGTGTGTGTGATTGGTTAGGAGCCCCGAGGGCTCGGGAGTGATCCGGAGGTGGTTCGGGGTGGTTTTGCACCTAGAAATATAGCAGGTTTTCTTTAGCTGTTGCAGGCCAGATTTGTTCTTCACGTTCGCGGTCGGCCTTACGCGATCGCGATGTAGGCCGGGTCCCCTCCTTCACATTCGCGGACTGATTCCCACATTCGCGTAGCTTTAGTTCCTCCTTCTTCGCATTCACGGATTGATTCCCGAGTTCGTGTAGTTTCAGTCCCTCCCTCACCGCGTTCATGAGTCAGTCCACACGTTCGCGTGGAGCATTTCCCTGGACCCCCAAGTCTTTCTATTTGCGTTCGCAGCCTCCTCATCGCGAACATGATGGTCTGTTGAATTAAACCTTCGCGAACGCGGCCCCTTTCCCCCGAACGCGAAGGGCATTTTTGCCCAGTGATTTTTAAAGTCTAAAAACAGAATAGTTATGGGATTTACTCCATTTTCCATACTAAGCCTTCTTCCTCACACCCCATAGACGAATTTTGAAGAGCCTTTCATCCATAACTTCATAGGTAAGTGTTCCTAACCTCGTCTTCTCTTAATTTCTTCAACTAATCACCGATTTCTAAGCCTAAAAATATGAAATCAAAGTAGAAATTAGGGGTTTTGGGTAGAGTTAGGGTTTTGAGAATTTTGGGTGATTCAACCTCAATTTGAGGTCGAATCTAAAACAAATTGCGTATTTGAACTTGTGGGGTTATCGGTGATTGGGTTTTGGGTTTTGGTCCGAGCCTCGTGTTTGGACCATGTGGGCCCGGTGTCGAATTTTTGTATTTTTGGAAGAATGCTAGGAAATTCATATCTAGGCTATGGAATGTTACCATTGAGTCCTTATTGATATTATTGAATTAATTACGCCTAGATATCATTATTTCAGAGTTGGATTGTAGAGGAAAGGCGGTATTTGAGGATTGATTGCCATTCTTGGGACCGAGATAAGTGTTTGATCTAACTTTGGATTGAGGTAATAGAATTAGTGTATTATTACCTAATTGCTAAATGTTGAGTACGATGTATAGGCATGGTAACAAGTATCTATACACCAGTGTCCAGCATGACCGTGAGTCTTTATTTGTCCTTATTTGGGATTCAGTAGTGACTCTTCCTTGTTAATTGATAGTTTCTATATGATATGAAGAGAATGAGAAGGAAATATGATTTGTAAACTATTTGGAGCGTTGGCTCGATTTTTTTGACTTGATTATAAAGTAAGAAATGAACATAATAGAAAGAGATGTGATTATTCCCTTGCCGAGATGTTTTGAGTATATTGATTATCTCCCTTGCCGGGATTTAGCTGTTTTGCTTTGTTCTCCCTTGCCAGGATATTTAGTTTTGTTTGTCCATCCCCTCGCCCCGTTTGGTTGTGATTGTTGTTAGGGTGAGGAAGAGTGATTATGCACGAAGGTTCATTCCGTGCCATGTTTTGAATATTTATGCACGAAGGGTCATTCCATGCCATGTTTGATTATTATTGCACGGAGGAACATTCCGTGACGTGTTTTGATTATACTTGCACGAAGGAACATTCTGTGCCATGTTTTGATTATATTTGCATGAAGGATCATTTCGTGCCATGTTTGATTATTATTGCACGAAGGAACATTCCGTGCTGTGTTTGGATTATATTTGCGCGAAGGAACATTCCGTGCCATGTTTTGATTATATTTGCACGAAGGAACATTCCATGCCATGTTTTGATTCTATTTGCTTGAAGGATCATTCCGAGCCATATTTTGATTATTATTGCACGAAGGAACATTCCGTGCCATGTTTTGATTATATTTGCACGAAGGAACATTCCGTGCCATGTTTTGATTATTAATGCACGAAGGGACATTCCGTGCCATGTCTTGATTATTAATGTACGAAGGGACATTCCGTGCCACATTTGATTTATTACTCTCATTGACTTTGTAGTTGCACCATTTCATTCCTTATTTATTGACCTTGTATTCTAAATTGCTACTGCCCCTAGAGCATGCTCCCCTCCCTCTTGACTTGTTATATTTTTGTATTCTCTTCTATTGCGTATATATATATATATATATATATATATTTGAACTACACAGGTTTGTTTGGTAGTCCGGTCTAGCCTTATCAGTACTTCTCCGGGGTTAGGCCAGGAACTTACCAGCACATGGGGTCGGTTCTGCTGATGCTACACTCTGTGCATCTTTTTGCACAAATCCAGGTGTTGGAGCAGCATTTGAGTAGTAGTAGCATTCTGGGAGCGAGTTTCCAGTCCAGGGTGGCATCCGCAGGCCCGGAGTTCTTTTTCTTTTATTCAGTTTGTTATCGTTGACAATTTTATGTTTCATTCAAACCTTGTATTTAGTATTCTCTAGACGTTCATGAGTATTGTGACACCTGTCTTGGGTAGTGGATTGTTAAACTTCTGGATTTCTTTTAGTAAATTTTATTCGACACTTTCGCTGTATTGTTAAACGCTTCATTATTGTTAATACTGTTGAAGTTCGCTAAAAGAGGTAATTGATAATTGGCTTGCCTAGCTCCTATTAGTACGCGCCATCACGACTCCCGCGGGTGGGAAAATCCGGGTCGTGACATAGGATATGGATTTGAATTTTAGGATATGACTTGAAACCTTTAGGATATGAATTGGAATTCTAGTATAAGACATGAACCTTTAGGATATGAATTGGACTTTTAGTTTATGAATTGAAGTTTTAGGATTTCACGACCCAAAATCCACTAAGGGTCGTGGTGGCGCCGGACACCGCTATCAGGCAAGCCAACTTAATCAATTGATTAACTTCTCTTTTTAATACCTTTGAAATCTAGGACTTTTCCTTCCATTTTTCATAAATAAAAAAAAATCACCACTTAAATTCAAATTAAATAATAAACGATTAGTATAAATCTTTCAAATACCATCCCAGAACCCGCTGTCACAAGTGCATGAACATCTACTGTTAAGGAAAATAAAATACAACTTCCGTCCGAAATACAATGGACAGGAAATAAATACAATATGCTGGAAGGGACTATACTAGTTGCAGGTTGTCTCGAATAATGCAACTCACCAAGTTATAGAATCATTCGCGCTGCTACGCCCAGTAGGCTGCTAAAGTGTCACGACCCTAGTTCACCGATCGCGAACATGTCGTGATGTCAAATTATCGTACGACGAGGAATTTCAAAGTGAAGATTTTTCCTAAATAGTTACATAGCCTGTCGTAGATAAATACGAACGTCTCTGTACCGTTCAGAGAGACTCTAATAAACCGGCCTGTGTTCCGTGACACCTTCGAACCTAGTGCTCTGATACCAACTTGTCACGACCCTAGTTCACCGATCGTGAAAATGTCGTGGTGGCACCTAGTCCCCACGACCAGGTAAGCCAAGTATTGCATAAAAGATATAATATTTGCGAAAAAAACCAATTAAAACTGAACGTATGAAAAATAACAACTGAGTATAAGGCCGTCCGGCCTGTACAACTTTAAGAATATGCGGAAGTCTACAACCAAATCCCAAAACCCGGAAACTCACGGGAAACACAGGCTAATAGAATTCCAATAAGTACTCTAACCTCCAGAATAACTACATCAAAAGTGTGATAAGATAACAGCTCTACAACTAGAACAAGGAAGAAGACTCTTCGGTTTGCGAACGCTGCAGATATACCTCGAAGTCTTCGTATGTCTCCTCGTATCAAGGATAGTGCGTCTGAGTAGAGGTACCTGTATGATATGCACATGAAACAACATGTGTAGGAAGGGCATGAGTACACCACAGCGGTACTCAGTAAGTGTCAAGCCTAACCTCGGTTGGGTAGTGACGAGGAAGGTCAGGGCCCTATTGAGGCAAAATATCATAATAATAATAATTAATAGTATAATAATTTAACAGTAATAATAAATACGGCGGTGAAACAAGACGGGTCAACGAAACAATAGCATCTACAAAGACAGAGTAAACAAAGAGTAAACACAGTACAATGTCATTGATACTTGTCACTACCCAAATCCCTGGTCTTGATGGCGCCCAGCACACTACTAGGCAAGCCCGACCATTTTTCACACTTAACCAAATTTGTCAAAAATACCAGATAGAAATATCAAATTAATTCAAGATCAAGTACTGAAGAGTTTAACAAAATACACAACATAATCTCAATAGTACCCGGTGTCACGAATATGAGCCTCTAGAATACAGAATATCACCTTAATACATAGTGTATCCAAAGTCTGATAATGCGGAAATAGAAAGGATAGGATAGGAGGGAAGAAATCAATGCTCCGAACGCCGTGCATCTACCTTGATACTCCCGAAATGCTGGATCCGCTGATCAACTGGATCTACTGTGCCTGAGACTGCCCTGGATCTGCACACAAGGTGCATGGAGTAAAGTGAGTACTCTGACCCAGTGAGTAATAAAAGTAACTACAGTCCGGAGATAAGAAAATACAGTAAATACACAAAGTAAGCTAAAATAGAAATATACAGCAACATATGGAACTGAGTAGCTAAACAACAGTATATATACAAATACATAAATGTAATGCAATGCATATGATGGTACATTCCAGTACCCACTGCGGCGTGCAGCTCGAGCCATCCATATTTATTTATCATCGACGGCGCTCACTGGTGGTATGTACAGACTCTGGAGGGGCTCTTACAGCCCAAGCGCAATATCTTGGTCAGTCATTGTTACCTGACCGGTCAGCCATTGTTACCTGACCAATTTATATCAGACAGTGCCATGGTTACCACTGTTCCAAGTATATATTACAGTATCATTGTTACCACTGTTTCAAGTATAACTTACAGTGTCATTGTTACCACTGTTTCAAGTCTCTTTATAATCAGTCCAGAAAGTAATATAGTAAGCCCCCTTGGGCATTTACAAAATAGCAGTTTCCAGCCCGAAATACATTTAAAATGTCATTTAAATATTCAACGCTTAGAATTATGACTGAGTTTGCAAAACAACATTTAAAACCTTGGACTGAATTTAGATGATATGCAAATCATGCTAAGCGGTAATATCAATCCTCGAAGGATTTTACGGCGCACGACCCCAAACATGGCATCAAGCCCAGTAATATCAATAATGTATGTGTATCAATCACCAGTATAGTATAAACATCACACTGGATGGACCAAGTTACAATCCCCAATAGTGTTCGACCTTGCACTCATCGTGGAATGCGTGCCACGCCTCAATATAGTGTTATGATGTGAAAGTCCTGGGTTTAAAACCCTCAGAACAACATTTACATCTATTACTCACCTCTAGCCTGCCAAATACTACTCTGTGATTCCCTTTCCTCAAGTATCGACCTCGTCGTGCGTCGAATCTGGTCAAAACCACAATGAATACATTACAAAAGGCTAAGGGAACATAACCCAATCGAAAAGACTCGAAAAATATCAAAATTCACGAAAGTTGCAAAACCCGAGCCCCGGGCCTACGTGTCGAAAAATAATAAAACTAGCATCACCGGCTTCCTTATCTCGCCAGGAGTCTAACCATGCCAAAATTATCAAATTCCGATATCGTTTGGTCCTTCAAATCATCATTTTATATTTTGGGAGATTTCACCTATTTTCTTCCCAAATTCCATCACAAATTAAATGATGGATTCAATGATATATTCATGTCATCTAGCCAAATCTGAGTTAGAATTACTTACCCCGATGAATTTCTTAAAAAACATTCAAAAAATCGCCAAAATCCGAGCTCTCTAGGTCCAAATATCAAATAAAACCAAAAACCTCGGATTTATATAAGTAGCCCCAGATTTTAGCCTCCGCAGACGCACAAAAATGACAGCGGTCCGCGCCCAACAAGTGCGGTCCTCGCAACAATGACCGCGGCTGCGCCAACTTTGACTGCAGTGACAGGCTTCAGTATTTTGAGCATAACTTTCGCTACAGATGTCAACATTGCGATATCTTTACAGTTCTTGAAACTAGAGATGAGGGGCTACAACTTTCATTTTTGAATCATCTCAAAATTTCTTGTAAATCAAAAGATATGAGTTTCCGAAGTAGGACCAGCGGGCAGGTTTTTCAGCGCGGCCGCGACCGTTTTTGTGTGGTCCGCGTGATGCCTAGCGCGGTCGCGCCCGATTTAGTGCGGTCCCCACTGCACTCACCGCGGACGCACTTCCTTTTTGTGCGGTCCGCGTGGGTGAGTTCCGAGGCCTGCAACCTTTCTGGACCTTCTACAACTATGATTTTCGGCTTAAAACATCCCGGAACCTACCCGGAACTCACCCGAATTCTCGATACTTCAAACCAATTGTACCAACACTTCCTAAAACCTTATTAAAACTTGTTCCAATCATCAAAACACTTCAAACAACATCAAATCTTTCAAATTACATCAGATTCAGGACTAAGTTCTTCTAAAACTTCCAAAATACACTTTGATCAAAAACCCGACCAAACGATGTCCGAATGACCTGAAATTTTGCACCCACATCCCAAATGAAAAAAAGACGCTACAACAACTTTCGGAATTCCATTCTGACTCCCGGATCAAAATCTCACCAACCAACCGGAATTCGCCAAAATACTAGCTTTGCAAAATAGGTTAATTTCTTCACCAGACCTCCAGAATTAATTTTGATTGTGCTCCTAAGCCTTAAATCATCCCCCGAAACTAAACGAATCATCAGAATTCAATTCCGAACCCTCTTACTCACAAGTCAACGTTTGGTTGACTTTTCCAAACTAATTCTTCGTTAAAGAGACTATTTGTCCCAATTCCTACGAAACTCTATCCGAATTGACTCAAATTCACCAAGTACACATATTGAAACATGAATAAGCATATAACGGGGAAAACGGGACAGAAACGCATGAGACAACGGGTCGGGTCGTCACATCCTCCCCAACTTAAACAAACGCTCGTCCTCGACCGTACCTAGAGTTGTTCTAGAAGCCAACCAATAGTTGAATGATCTTACCAAGCATATACCCGGGGGTGATCCCACGTCACCCTATCTCATATAGGTCCATTAACACATTTAAATCGAAATTATACAATCCAGTGTAGCCCATAAATCATAGAACTACCTTTTTACTTCTGAAACCATCGATATGATCAAAACCTCACACCTATACCTTGAATAGTCCCGAACCAGTTGTGATAAACCATACCTGCACCCTCGGGTGAAATCATAGGTTCTACCGCGTAATCCAAGCACTCAAAATGATAACTTCTATTCACAGTAGTTGCCTACAACCACAAAATACCGATAGAAAATCCCTCATTAGCTAAAGTCTTATTCCAACACTTTCATATACTGCCAACGATAATTGAGACGCGCAGCAAACCATAACCATCTTTCATATCAACCACTTATGAAGCCACTCCCCTTTTGACTAATACCACAATAGATTTCCGAGCCGAACCTCGATTTATCCTTCTAACGAGCCGAAATCAAATCTATTCGTATTCATCAATGACCCCAACGATCACCTCGAATCCAATGCACCACTCTGGTGATATGACACCTCAATACAGGCCTAAGCCTTAACTTGCGTTATACGCGCACCAATAAGAAACGGTCCGAACATACTCAAAGCAAGAAAATGATTCAACTAAGAGAGTTGTACCTCAAATTCACTAGTACTGCCACAACACAAGGCTGAGACCCTGTCTCACATCATAGAAATAGGACACACAAGTTTGACCCGCAAGGTCATGTTTCCACATTTCTTTGTTGCACGCGCGATCCCATCCAAATACTTTTTCCACGTGAAACACCTCTGCACTGACATCCGCAACGAAGGCCCAATTATGAAGAAATATTTCCCAGCTGTGCGCTGGTTCTTTCAAATATACATCATTCTGCTAAAACATATTCTAACGCACTTCACCACTTAACCCGTGGCATTTCCGGCGTAGCCCCTAATGCAATAGTTCAAAATCACCCAACACTAAAACAACCAGTCTGAATTTCAACACCACATCCAAGATATAACACACCAGCGAATAAAGATCCACCACCACCACATAGCATGTAAATCAGAACTCCATACAGCACACAAATCATCATACCTTATCCCAGTTTCCACCGTGCAATACACGCACACATTTGATACTCCTTCATTCCATGACAGATACTAGATATTTACCTGTGCTTTCGAGCAAACACGTATACCACCAGTGGACCCAACAAGAACATGCCGCAATACTACTGAAATATAATCAGTTTAATCACATTACCTTTGTTTTGAGACATATACTCGCATCAAATCACTTCCACTTAGCAATATCATTTTCCCAAATCATCCGAAGATCATTTATCTAATCACTTAGGTGGAATCACTACACATCCCATGCTCTGCATGACATACACATGTCTTGTTCAAATTCTTACAATACTGACACGACGG
>MU677783.1:3535-26143 GCA_026770625.1 Nicotiana glauca
TTATTTGTATTACCTGGATACACTTCTCGTGGTTCACTGGGGGTTCCTTCGTTTGTGTTAACAAGGCCAGAATGAGGATTCTCCAGTGTATTGTTATTAGGCGAAGATGTGGGCGGTGCAACAGGTAACCGGCTAACTAGAGCTTGAAGAGCTTGGCTAACCCGTGCATCAATTATTTTTTGCAGAGCTTCCTCTGGTCCCTCAAAATGTTCTGATTTCTCTTTCTCATCAGCATGTGATTCTGGTGCAGGAGTACCTTCACGAGATTGACGTGGAGAAGTTTGAGGGGAAGGAACTATGTTAATGTTGTGCAAATCCCCTTGACCCTGATGGATTTGATTTTCAACAGCATTGTTGTTGTTGTTGTTATTGTTGTTGCTTGCCATGATGATATCAATTAGTAGAATGCAATTTAAAAAGAAATAGATTATCAGATTCCCGATAACGGAACCAATTTGTTTAACCAAAAAATAATATTTTGGTCAAAGCTAGAATTTAAGATGAAAAATCGGGTTACTGATAATCAAGAGACCAAAAAAGAATAATAGGTTTCTGAGAATAAGAATAAAGCAGTAAACAAATTTGTATTTTAGTATGATGTCAATGATTTTCTCGTGTCCTTACAAATGATGAGACTTCTTCCTTTTATAGTTGATTCTAGGTAAAGGAATGAAACCTAAGCTTTAATGAGGCAATTATGAGTAATAAATGATATTAAATAAGCCGTTACACAATCATTCATATTAAATACCAGTTTTTTAACATATCAGGCATTTAATATTGAATTTGGACTCCTTTTTGTCTTCAGATTCATGTCTTCAATGCCTTCCGATCCGTTGGCTTTAAATGACTTGAATTGGTACGAGAGTCGTGTCTAAACTGCTTCTCGTGCCTTTTTAACTTCCTCTTCCCGTATTTATTATCTCCCGTGCCTTTTTCTCAATTGTGACGCTTTGACCATTTGACCAGTCCACGTGTCATGCCACGTCATTTTCAATATAAATTCAACTTTTTTCCCAATACAAAGGTGATAACCAGTCCATCCCAATATAATACTAAATTCAAGGAAACCTACACGAGTCTCAAAACCTCCAATCACCACTATACACGAACAATGGACTTGATCGACCACAATAGAGTCACCCACCGGTGTAGACACATAAACAGGAACACTCAATGAATCTCTAGGCATGACCAGGCACGGTGCAAAATAAGATGATGCATACGCATACATAGACCCTGGATCAAATAACATTGAAGCATCTCTATCATAAACCAGAACAATACCTGCACCTCCACCTCTAATACCTTTACCTCCACCTCTAGCATATCTACCTCCAACTCTAATACCTCTACCTCCACCTATAATACCTCTCTCTGAGTGATGTGGAGAAACTTCTCCAGAAATAGATGTGTGAACTGCTCCCAAGTCGGCTAAAAAATCGAGGATCTCCCTAGCATAACCCAAGGAGATTTTTCTTTCCAAACCCCGGCCAAAAAACCGAGGATCTCCCTGGCATAACCCAAGAGCCTTTTCTTTCCAAATCCCGACAAAACCCGAGGATCTTTTTTCTTTTCGTCCCAGCATAACCCGAGACCTTTTTTCTTTTTTCGGCATAAACCTGTCATTTTCCAGCATAACCTGGATTCATTCACAAGAATACACAATCCTAATTTGACTGCTTAGATATGTGTCACAACTAACTAATAAAATTTTCCTAGTGAAAAACTGGGGCAGAAAATTTCGTTCGTTTGTTTGTTTTGATATCTTAAGCAGGTTGACCTCAAAACATAGGGTGCGAGATGACCAATAGAGTGAGTCTCGATCCAGAATAAAGAAAGGAAGAAAAGAACAAAAAGAAATGGACTCAAATGTGAAGCAAACAAGGATGTGGATTGCTCGAAATCTTATAGAAGTCACAAGCTCCGCTGATCCTATTTTGACCCAATGCTGCATGAAGAAGTAAACACCTACAACTTGCGAGCATCAAGATTCAGATCGAAGTCCACAGCAACATCAGCTAAGACTCAAGATCAAGTTTCAAGAGAATAATAGATAGGAATTTTGTAACTCATAGTTGATAGGCATATTTAGCTTAGCTTGTATTTTCCTTTTGGTGTAATAAGGAGGTCAGCAAGCGGTAGCAGCAACAACAACAGTGAAGTCACAGCTCCTGGTAGTCCCAGCTACCAAACCTTCCAGAACTACACTGACCTGATTCCTTTATAGCCAAGGATATGTTGTCAACCTTTGAAGCAGGGTCCGGTCAGACGGTTTTTCAAAATGCTTCTCATGGAGTGCTGAGCACGCAAAAATGCTTCATGGTGCTCATTTATCTTTGCCCGAAAACCCTTCATGTCTTCGAGCAAAGAGGGGCAGCTATGAGCACGTGATTTTTGTCACGCTTAAATCACTCCTATAAAATCCCTTAGTATTAGGGTTCTTCTTTATTATTTGAATTTTTAGGAATTAATTGCATAATTTTGTGTCTTGTTTGTATTTTTGTGTGCATTTTAGTTGCCATAATTGATAAAAAGGTACAAAAATAGTGTATTCGCATTTAGAATTTGATTTTATATTTTTAGTTTTACTAGTTAATTAACATTACTAAAATAAGAGAAAAATAACAAAAATAGTCCTTTCACAATTTTAAATTTTACATTTTACATTTTTGGTTTAGTTTCATTTTAAATTAGGATTTAGTTTATTTTTAGAAAATTAATTAGTCTAAGTTTGGGAGTTAAATTAGGTTTTGTTAGTCTTAATTTTGTAAAAAAATAAATAAAACAAATAAATAAAAAGGGGAAAGAAAGGAAAAGAAAACAAATAAAAGAATTAAAAGAAAGTATGGTCTTAGTAAAATGCCAAAATTTTGAGCCAAATTCAATTCTAGCCCAAACAAGCCCACAAATCCGGTCCAAATCTTGACCCTGAACGACCCAAACCCATTCCCTTTACCCGGTCCAGCCCCCTTTGTAACAAAACGACGCCATTTTGGCGTCAATTAATCTAGGCCATCCATTTACTCTCATCCAACGGCCCACGATTGATGTTGGATTAACATAAAACTGTCCAAATAACTCCCAAACCCTAAAAAACATTTCTCACCTTCCTCGTACCCCCTGTAATGCCGGCATATCACCACCACTCCCCCGTCGTCCGCCGTCTACCGAAAATCGCCTCCGCCGGCGGCGATGCTCTGATGGACCCCAAAATTACACCATAGATACTCCTCCATATCCTCTTTCCATATCCGGGTTTAGTTTCCTTCAAATCCCACCCCGACTCTCCGAATAACCGAAACCCTAGCGCCGCCACCATCGTGCACGGCGGCACCGCCGTCCAAACTCAACCAAACTCACACCCCATAACCCCCACATCACCAGAAAACCGATAATTTTGGTTATTTCATAAAAACCCTAACCGGATGGCCCCAATTTCACTTCTAGGGTTTTAAGCAAGGTTGAAATTGCGACTCATGATTACCAGTATCTAATGACCCTGAAAGTGATATTATGTGTTTATTTGACATGGAATAAACATATAATATCATTTTTTGGGGTCAATTTCAAGTTAGTGCATCAAAGCCGAAAATTAGTGAGTTCTCCGATTTTTCTTCTCTTTTTCCTTTTTCTGGTATTATTTTTATTTTTATTTTTCATAATTGTTTGGCTTCTTGATTAATTGAGTTGGATTGCTGTTTGTTTGGCGTTTTAGTATTTGAGTTTATTTTTCTCTATTTTCCCGTTTTGAATTCTAATATCCAGTAGCATGAACTTGTTCTTTTAGTTGATTAATCTGTTTCAGTAGCATGAATGTTGATTTGTTGATTTTATTTTAGTTGAGTTTAGTGTCCGATTGCTGATAAATGTTCAGTAAGTCTTTGGATTTTAATTTTGTGTGTCCATTTTTAATTTTCCTTTAGGTAATTGTTGTTTTTCATTAGTAAACTCTTCAAAATTTTCTTATTTGTTCTTGACTTGATCGTGTTAGTTTAAATATTTAGAGGTTAGTTTAACTTTGATTAGTTTAAGCATTAGTTGGATTTTCTATTAGCTTTTGTTTTTTTTAGATCTCTATTAGTTTAATTTTATGTTTCAAGTTAGTGATTAGCTTATGCAGTAATTGTTCAAAATTAGTTGAGTTAAGTTCTTTTGATTGATAACTGTTCTTTAATCCAGTGTTCATTTTCAAGTTAATTAGGCTTAGGGTTTGGGTATAGCTGGATTAGACTTACTGGGTTTAACCAAAGTTATTTGACCAAGGATAAAAGGGGTTGGGGTTGGTTGATAATTCCAGAGGTATTCAAGGGTAGTTTGGGCACCTAAAATAGGTAGTTTGGCATATTTGATAATTTCAGAACTCAAGTAAGGGTAGTATAGGCATTCCATAGGTAGGAAAACAAAGCTAGAACACCTTAGATCCTTCTAGAAGGGATATTGGTGTAAGTTACAGCATTTTGAAAGCAGTAACTTGAGAAACAAGTCAAAACTTTAGGATTAGTAAGTAATTTCTGAAAATAAAAAGGGGAAAAATAAGTGAAAACCTCTAGAACATTCCTGCCCCTTCCTTGCCTATAAAAATCAGGCCTAATGCCTTCATTTACAAGTTTTAGACCTCTGAAAATTCCCCAAAAAAACTTTTCAGCTTTTAATTTTCCCCCCAAATCCCTTTCTGAAGTTCTAAATTTCAAATTTGAACTTCAAAATCTAAGAAAGTTCAAAATCTGCATTCCTATATTTCAAACCTTCTTCTAGATCTTAATTCCTGCCAAAAAATCCAAAAACATACAAAAATACAGTAGAAAACTCCCAAAAACATCGTTACATTGCACTTCCTAGGTTAATTCTGAGTTCTAAACATTTATTCCATCTCTCAGCTTGATTTGTTTTAGTTACTGAAGCTTCAGAGGTCTTCTGAGTTAAATTCAAGTTGTTTTCGGGTTATTCGAGCTATTTGGGTGGTATATTGGTTGAAATTGATTCTGTTTTGTGTGATATCATTTTCCTGGGTTTTAACTAAAGTCCAAATTGATTCCTGTTGCTGTGAACTGCTGTCTGATCCTGTTGATTGTTGCCAACTGCTGCTGACTACTATTTCTCCTTGTTGATTTGATACTCAGGTACATTTCCTAAACTTAGGAGTTCTGGAAACAGGAATCATTGTGTATGCATGACCTTGAAGTTGTATGATGAAGGAATACCAAGTCTTCTACTTGAATTTGTCCTTGTAGTTATTATTAGTTCTAATACTAGTAAAATCTGTTTGACCTATACCTATTTGTAATTGCATGGACTGTTGGGCTTTTAGATGATGATCGTTTGAACTATTAGCTTGGTATGATTCATGAACACTTGAATTAACTAGACTTCAGATTTATAAAAATGTGTTGTCAAGTAGCTCTAATGTGGTGTATCTGATCTCAGCTCAACGTTTTCATATTAGTCCGTTGAAATTACTATTTGTAAGATTTCAGTCATTGATTTGTAAACCATAAGGCACTGGACCGTTTTCACATGAATAGATGCTAATTTGGGCTTGTTTAAATGCCTAATGCACTCCATTAGTTAATAAATCTTAAAATATTCATTTTAGGCAATCAATGATAAGCATGGAATATTTGTTTAACCAATATTAGATTTGAATCCTTAATATGCTGCTTTGATTACCTGCGGATCTGAGAATTCATTTTATGGGCTCAATGTTGAGCCAAAGCAATAACATTCCGTTAAAGTGGCAACTGGGCCATCCAAGCAGAATCGAAGCCCAAATGGCGTATAGCCCTGTTTGTGTATAGATTAATCAGTTACCTGGGCTGTTAAGTCAGATTTTAAAAAACAAAAACATTTCGTAGTTTGGGCTTTTGAGTTAGGTAGAGAATTCAAATTAAGAGGGTCCTCCCTTTTGTTTGAACTCGGACTTGAATTCGAGGCCCGAATTTATAAATGCAAATTAATTAGGCCCTTTTAGAGACAAAAGAAATAGAAAATCTTAATTTGCTATAGGTTGGCCTTTAAATAATAAAAACGAGATGAGCCTCGCCAAACAAAAAATGCATAACTTGCGGGGCCCTCGTTACTGCTTATATTAAAATCCTTAGAATTTGGAGCGTGCCGTTTAGCGAATTTCACGGCCCTCCGCAAAGATAATGACCTGTTAGTCGTTTTAGGCGCGCTTTTTAATAATTTTACCTTCTTAAATATGTGTGTGAATTTCATGCAACCCAAATCCAAATCCAAAAATGTTGAATAAGAATGTGTCGAGGATTCGGGTGCATTTCATGTGACGTGATCCAAAAATATATTTTTAAACGACGTTCACTTTCTTAAAAATTAACAAAACGTGGTAAATAATTTTAAAACTACACTATAGGTTGGAACATGTAAGAAAAATTAGATTTTAGCTATTTATAATAATTTAAGCGACCGTGCTAGAACCACGGGATCCGGGGATGCCAAACACCTTCCCTCGGGTCAACAGCACTCCTTATTCAGAATTTCTGGTTCACAGAGTCCAAATGGGAAGTCGACAATTTTCCTCGATTTGGGATTCAAGTTAAACCGGTGACTTGGGACACCAAAAGCCAACCTTATCCCAAGTGGCGACTCTAAAAATAAATAAATAATTCCATTTCGAATAATGTCACTTTAAATAGAAAAACTCCCTTATATATTATCTTTTGGGGTAGGTGTGTAAAAAGGAGGTGTGACAGCAATTAAGAACAATTAGGCAATTTAATATTTAGTATACTAAATGTCAAGTAGCAATTAAGACACATAAACATGTAGCAATTATAGCATAAATTCAAGGCGTAATGTTGCGCAAGGATACCTTGATCCAATAATAACAAGTAACACAATTAAGGAAATATCAACATAAGTATCACAATAATTGTGGAATAAGACAATTAATGCACTTGATCTAATACCAACAAGAAATCATAATAATGGCTATAAGTGAACGGCATCACCCTTCGTGCTTATACACTCTCTCACCAAAACAATACACGGCATCACCCTCCGTGCTTTACACTCTTCCTCACCCAAGAAACAATTACAAAGCAATTAGGGCAAGGGATTCAATGACATCACCGTAAAGTCACGTAACCATAGGAAACTAGTAAAATAAACGTAAAGAACAACACCACTCAATTACCAGCAAGAAACAGGGAAATCAGGGACAAGTGCACGGCATCACCCTTCGTGCTTTTACTCTCGTCCTCACCATAAGAATCAATATAATAGGCACGGAATGGTATATCGCGTGGTACGGCATCACCCTTCGTGATCTTACTCTCTTTCCTCGCATATAATCAATAGAATGGGCACAGAATGGTACATCGTGCGGCACGGCATCACCCTTCGCGCTTCACTCTGTTTCCTCACCATAAGCAAACAATGCACAACATCACCCTTCGTGCTTTACACTCTCTCCTCACAATAAACAAATAATGCACGGCATCACCCTTCGTGCTTTAAAACTCTTCCTCACCCAAACAACAATCACAAACAAGGGGCAAGGGAATAAACAAAATAATAATAGAAATTCCGGCAAGGGAACACAATTAAACAATTAAATCCCGGCAAGGGTACCACATCAATAATCTCAACGTCCCGGCAAGGGAAAATAATCGATAAGCAACAATATCCCAGCAAGGGAACAATTTAAATACTATTTCTCTTCCTTTCATTTTTACTTCATATCTCACTTTACCACTTTAGCCCATGCTCCAAAGGGTTCGTCACTTTCATATACATTCACAATTGTAATATAACTTGAGACAATGCTCCTCGATGTTCATAGGTCACAATTTTCTTTCACAAACTTTTCACAACAAAAAGGAATCATCACCAAGGCAAAAGAAATACAATGAAATCAAGATATTCACAATTTAAATACTCACGGTCATGCTAGACACCAACTTATAGATACTCGTCACCATGCCTATACATCGTACTCGACAATTACCATATAGAAAATAAGACTCAAATCTTAATCCCTCAAGCTAAGGTTAGACCAAATACTTACCTCAAACTTCCACGACCAGATCAATCCTCAATAACCGCCTTTCCTCTCGAATTTGGCTCCAAATCAATTGTATCTATACAATAATGACTTCAATACATCAATAAACGCTAAACAATGCAAACCCAATGCCTAATTATAGCTTTTCCATCATTTTTCCCAAAAACTCAAAAACCGACCCCGGGCCCGCTTGGTCAAAACACGAGGTTCGAACCAAAATCAAATCACCCATTCACCCACGAGCTCGAATATATTATTTGTTTTCAAATTCGACCCCGAAACGAGGTCTAAATCAAGAAAAATCAAAAAACCCTAACTCTACCCAAATACCCAATTTTCTACCTTAAATCACATGTTTTAGGCCTAGGATTTCAATAGATGTTGATGGAAGATGAAGAAAACGAGTTAAAGATTACTAACCCATGAGTTAATGGTGAAAGGATGCTTCAATAGTCGCCTTAGAACCTTGGAGAATAAAGAGTTTGAGAAGTTTTATGAAAATCCTGAATGGCTACTGTTTCTGAACATTTAAAATAACTGGGCGAATTTGGCCGACGCGATCATGGACAAAAGGATGCGACCGCATATAATAACTAGGGCTGAGCATTGCGATCGCAGACTATACCATGCGATCGCATAGAAGGAAAGGAAGGTTGGGGGCTAACACATCGCGATCGCGGAGTAGACAGTGCGATCGCATAGAACAAAAGAAGGACCTCTCAAACTTAACCTTACGCGATCGCGGAGAGATGCATGCGAACACATATAACAATACGGGACCCTGAAGTTTTACACTATGCGATCGCATAGCACTAAATCCCTGAACACCAAATGCAGCAGAAAAATCCAGATTTTCTAAGTTTAAAACACTCCGACGCCTATCCAAACCTCACCCGAGCCCTCGGGGCTCCAAGCCAAACATACGTACTAACTCAAAAACATCATACAAACTTAACCGTGCGATCAAATCGCCTGAATAACATCATTATCAATAATTAAACCTCAAATTTAAAGCATTTTTTCCAAAACTTCATCAAGTTCCAAATTTAGGATTTCAAGTCCGAAACACGTCAAACGACGTTCGATTTTAACCAAACATCACAGAAAGGACTTAAATTATATATAAGACCTGTACCTGATGCCGGAACCAAAATATGGGCCCAATACCATCGCTTTCTAATCAAGTTTCATTTCAAATTTTCTTAAACATTTCCAAAAAATAATTTTTCTTAAAAATTCAATTCTCGGGCTTGGGGCTTCGGAATTCAATTCTGGGCATACGCCCACGTCCCATATTTTCCTACGGACCCTCCGGAATCGTCAAATCATAGATCTAGGTTCGTTTACCCAAAATGTTGACCGAAGTCAAATTTATTCATTTTAATATCAAAACTTAGCATTTATCACAAAATTTCATATTTAGCTTTTCGGCTACGCGCCCGGACTGCGCACACAAATCGAGACAACTCTAAAGGAGATTTTTAAGGCCTCGGAAGCACAAAATTAATTACAAATAGGTGATGACCCTTTGGGTTGTCACACAACTATTCACAACTTGAAGGCTCAAGCGAATAAATTAATTAAACCTTATAAAGCGCAACAAGTTGACATTGTGGATAGTAGCCAATACGAGCATGAATTGGCTGCAGAAATTGCCATTACAATGGAGGATTTAAAAAAATACGAGGAGGCACTAGTGAAGGAGGTCAGAGTATGCCAACAATTTATCCAGCTATAATTTGAGGATGCCCATGTTGAAGAAGTAATACTAGAGTCAACCAGGGACGTTGAAGATACAAATTTAGTTGATTCTAGTGTGATTGGTGTTGAGGAGGTTAAAAATCTTGAAGTTCATATATTTAAGCGCGTTGTGCCTCATTCCAAACACTTCTCTACATTATGTTCAGATGGTGAAATGGAAACTGATCTGCATGAGCCAATGCAAGAGTCAAAGGAAAAGGTAGATGAGCCTTATATTCTGAAATTTTCAAGGTCGTTTGGGCAAAGTGACACTCCTCGGTTGAAAGCCAAAAAGTTCATAAAGTAACATTTAATTTTTGGATCACAAAAATTTGTATCGCCCCAAGAGCATGATCATAGAGCATTATCAAAACTTGGGGTCCAATTCATAAGTTCGAAGTGGAGGCAGAAAGTGGTTCACACCGTGTCGCGACTTTAAATCAAGCGCATGTTGGGAGGCAACCCAGCTTTACTTCTTTCTTTTATTTGTTTTATTATTGTTTTTAATTATATTATTTTTGTAGTGCCGGTTTTTAATTTCTAGGAGCATGGAAAACGAAGATATTGGAAGGATGCAACAGCAAACCAGATGGTTAGAAGTAAGTGTGAGGTACCCGCATGAAGGACCAAGCCTGGGAGAAGTCTGAGTACCCCATGAGTTGTTAATGCTTCGGCATTTGGCCTACTGGGGAGTTTCTTTTACCCTCTTAATAGTATGGTGTGCATTGGGGACAATGTATAATTTTAAGTGTGGGGTGAGGAGATTGTCTGGCTGACTTTCCATAGTATTCTAGTTGTGTTAGTTTATTGAATATTTTTATTTTTTAGAAAAACAAAAAAAATTGGACTTTTCCCAAAGATGGATATCCTAGATAATTTTCTTGGGGGATTTAAGTCTAAAATAAAAAGATAAAAAGATTTTCCTTGTAAGTAGTGTAGTAATTTCCCCTTGATTTTTCTTTGTATCGCAGTTCTTTTCCAAGGATTTTGTTTGAACCAGGTGTAGTTAGTTTTTTTTAGGGAGTATGAGCTAGTGTGAGATGGATTGAATCGTAGTGATATCTCTTGACTTTGTTAAGCCTTGAGAATAGTGAGTACTTTGGTTGTGAAGCTTAGGCTCAGTTTTTTACTCTTGTAGAAGTGCATTAAATTTTATGACCTTAACTTTGCTTAACTACTTTGACTAGAGTGTCTTAATTAGTCCAATCCTGAGTGAGTTATATGTCATATGTGTATAAGATTTTGTATTATTTTGTGCATTGCATTTGATGTCTAGAATTTGCCCTGTGTGTTTGCAAAGAGAAATAGTTCAGTCTTGGAAGTAACATAGGCGTTTCTTTGTTGAGCCAGATATATAATTTACCTGCCTAATTATTATGTATCGAAGTTAACCCATTTGATTCTATAATTCTGTTTCTTTGGTAACTACATTTAGGGGTGTTCATACAAACTCAAAAATACGAATCAAACCGAAAACCAAACCAAACCGATGTTAATCGTTTGCACTTTTAATACAGTTCTTTACATTTATATTCTAGTTTAGCTGGTAGTTTTTTTTTGTTAAGTGTAAGAATTCATTTTATGTTTAAGTAAATTATTCATCACTATTTGATTCAATTATCATCAATATATTTTAGTAAATAATAGATTTCTCAAAGGGCAATTGATTTTATAGTGTTACATTAAAAATGTGGTTGCCGGAATATGTGTTTGGTAGTGTATGTCTTATATTTAAGAAAAAACCGACAATTAACTAAAAAAATGATAAAATATGACATAAACCGAATCGAGAAAAAATTGACTTAATTGGTTTGGTTTGGTTCTAGAATTTGAAAAATCGACTTACTTAGTTTGGTTTCATTTTAGGAAAAAACCGATCCAAACCGAACCATGAACAAATCCTAACTACATTACAAGCTATATCCCTTTGTTTGAATCGACCATATATTTGAACTTTGTCACCTCTCATGAGCACTTGAATTGTGATGGATTATGAAAAAGTTAAAGTGTGGGGTGGTAGGTTGGCTTTTGAGTGGAACTAATGAAATAAGGAGAAATGTGCATTGATTTGAAAGAGCAAGAGCCACTTGAATTGAAAAAGAAAAGAAAAAAATAGTTGTATTGTATGCAGATATTCATTGATAAGTGGTAACTCTTAATGTAATTGTGCTTAAATAATTTGGGAATTGATGTATATTGATGTGAAGGTGGAGTCATGATTTGACATAAGTGTAAGGTTTGAATGCCAAAGTATATGTATTAAAGTGCTTAGGGATGTGTAGTCACTCTTATATCCAAATGTATCCTACCTGACTCGTAGGCTGCATTAAAACCAATTAAAGTCATACTTGATCCTAGACTGATGAGCTTGATTAGTAGAGTAGTACACAACGGGCAAGCCTATGGTGCATCTTTTATGGCATATGAATATTATTTCTGAGAATGAGTGAATTCTTTCTATATTGAGTTCCTAATTGTTCTTAAATTTTATTTTGTGTGGATCTACTCTCTTTTGTTGAGTGAGGGCACGATATTCATGAAGGAAAGATATGTCATTGAATTCCATGTTGGAGTAAGTGAGTGAGTTGTGAATAATGCATGGTACTTGCGACTCAAATATTGAGGTGAAGATGTTACACCCTTGTGCTTAGTTTATTTTAAACATTCTCAGTGTGATGAGTTAGGAGAATTGCTTAAAAAGGTCATGTCTATAAGTGTAGTTTGATTGCTCGAGGACGAGCAATGTTTAAGTTTGGGGTATTGATGTGTGGCTATAATTCCATAGTTTCGTGCATTATGTGCCTTGAATTTTACATGCTTTAACGATAAATTATACTTTATTTATGTGTAATGGAGTCTATTTTATGTGTAGGTACATTGGAGATGAAAGTAGAGCAAAAAGGATACTTAAATATTGAAAGTGTGCTCGAGAATAGTGAATAGGAGAGGCCAGGCAAAGGCCAGCTCAACCAGGCTTTAGCCTGGCGAGGCCAGCCAAAGGACAGGCTGACTTAGGCTTTAGCCTGGCGAGACCAGCCATGCGACGCCAGGCCTGGGGCATGCACATTCCGAACTTATTTTGTCTCCTGGTTTGACTCAGACTTATTGTTTGTTTGTGACTTGTATGACTTGCACGATGATGAAGAAGTGTATATCTGATGGTTTGAGTTGCTATAGGGTCTAACTGTTAGTATCAACCGAAGTGATAGTGTTTCTAGGCTTAATTTATTGAGAGTGATTCTAATGCTTACTCGAGGACGAGCAAGAGTCTAAGTGTGGGGTGTTGATATTCGGCCAAAAATGCATATATTTACCCATTGTTGCCTCACATTCTAGTACTTTTAATCATCTTTTGAGTATTAATATTACTTTGTGCTTAATACTATATTTTAATTGTGTAGGAATAAAGAGGTGTGAAGATGAAGAGATTTGGAGTAAAATTGGATAAAACGCGGAAGAAAACGAAAGAAAATAAGAATAATAATAATAAGACAAAGGGGGGACACCGTTTGGTGCTTGTCCCCCCAAGTGGAAGACAACAAAAAAGGAACTTACAATTCAAAGCAATTAAAATAGCAACATAAAAAAAAGTGTACTGCTTTCAGCGCCACATCCAGTTAGGCAGCTGGTCTGGACGTCGGGGCGGGGACTTTTTATATTTCATCTGGGATAAGGATATTTCGGCACTACACGACCACATCTCATATAAAAGGGGTCCTAAACCAAATTTGGAGGATATCTAACATACTTTAAAGGAGAATTCACGTGGAGGAACACAACACGCTTGGAGGAGGCCTTTAACTAGTTTTTCTTCTTCACTCTTTATTTAATTTCATAGTTTATTAGTTCTAGAGTTGTGGGGTGCTATATGAATGTTGTAATTTGAAGCTTAAAATTTTCTTATTATTTTATCATATTGGTTTATTTATTCAATCTTGCACTTAGTTATTTGATTGCTTGATCAACAATTGAATACTATATACGAATCTAGGATTAAACTCGGGAGAGGGAATTCTAAATTGCATATAAGATTGAGTAGATCAAGATCTTAACTCTGTGTGGGGGGCGGATTAGCGGTTAGGATAGGAATATGCCTGATTGTTTTGCTTTGTTACTATACAGGAATTATTAATACGCTATTGTTAATTCTAAATCCATAGGAATATAGACGTTAGATTAGCTTGAATAGGCGAGTTGTACTTTGGGAGAAGGCTACGAGCAATATTAACGATGTCAACTAATAAATCAGATAAATTAATTATACGCTTTAAGTGAAAAACTCAACGGGGTTGTTAGCTAACCCATAGCTCTAGAATATACACTCACATTGAATTCGTCTCTATAATTCGCCAACTTGTTTTCTTTAATTTCTTAATTTGTTACTCTAGATTAATTTTAGTTAAATATTTAAACGTTAGGATTCGCTTGAATAGATTAATTATTTGGTTTAATTTAGTTGATAGTTAATCACAAGTCCCTATGGGTACAATATTTGGTCTTACAATCTTATATTACTTGTCAACCACGTATACTTGCGTGTACGTTTGGGAGCAACAAGTTTTTGGCGCCATTGCCGCTGACTTAAAAATTAACTATTTTACTAGATTGAACTTTTTTTATCTATTTAAATTTTTAGTTTTAGTCTAGTATAGTTAATATTATATTTTTTTACATAGCATCTTTGAACAAAAAGCAGTGGGATAGTAAGTATTTTTTATTTTTGTGGTCCTTGCAATATTGTAAAGGATCCCACTTATGGCAATATTATCCAAATATTTCCAGGACTGAGTTGTGTGCACTATCTCAGTCCTGTACTATTTGTGGTGGTAATTGAAATAATTGTCCTAAGTGTTGTTATCCTACTCCAATCCCTTCTTATATTGATTTTAATAATTCTTGTGAGATTGACAGGAGTATTGAATTTGATGATAGGGAACATGATATTCACATTCTTGATATGCATATGAAATTATTAGAGGAATATGGAGGTTTTCGTGAGAAAATTACAAATGGATGCAATACTTTAGAAAAGAAAGAGCTGAATTGAGACAAGATATCGACCAATTTGGCAGTTCTATTCACGACTTGGAGGCTCAATTGAGTGCAAAGGTTGATACCTGTAACGCCTAACAATTTAGTGATGAGTTATGTGAAGTTGAAAAAGATCTTCTAGGCCAAATTGAGGAGCTAAAACGAGAATACCAATTATTAGACCATGTTCTTGTTGATGATGTCAAGGTTGATGAAGTATATATTATTGAGGATACTAAAAATGCAATTTTGGAGTTGGGGCATGTTGGTCCTCATTCTAAATATTTTTCTACATTATGTTTGGATGAAGACATAGAGATCAAGCCTTTGGAGAGATGTATAAATGAAGAACAAGATCCTTACATTCTAAAATTTGCCACACCAAAAAGACAAAATGACATCCCGCACTTAAGGTCTAAGAAGTGCAATATGCAATACTTATTGCTTGATTCTTTTATTTTCACACCATTGCCCCAAGAACGTGACACAAAAGTTGATGCAAAGTTGGGGCCGCAATTTATATCCTCAAAGTGGAAGAAAAAGTGGTGAAAGGATGACGTTGTACCGCGACGTTAAACCAAGCGCTTGTTGGGAGGCAACCTAATTTTATTTTTCTTTTTTACTTTTGCTTTTTATTTATTTATTGTGTTATGTTTTGTAGTGCTGTTTTTGTATTTTATAGGAGTACGAACATGGAGTCGAAGCCAATAGGCATGTGCAAAAGTGAGCAGGTGATTGAAACTAAGTGTGAGGTACCCGCACAAGGGATCATACCTGGGAGAAGTCTGAGTATCCCACTGCTAATGCTTCGGCCTTTGGTCTAACAGGGAGTCTCTTTTACTCTCTTGTTATTTCAGCGTGCATTGAGGACATTTCACAATTTTAAGTGTGGGGTGAGGAGATTGTCTCGGTGATTTTCTATGCTATCTTCGCTTAGTTGTAGTACTCATTCTTAGTGTATTAGTTTTTGTTATAAAAAATAAAAAAATAAAAAAAATTAGAAAATTAGGACTTTTCCCGACGATGGATTTTGTGGACAGCTTTCTTGAGGGATTAAAGTCCAATAATAATAATAATAAACTAAAAAGATTTTTTTTTGTTCTAGTTAGTTTTTGTTAGATAATAATATCCCTTGGTATTTCTTTTTGCGTCGATTCTTTTCCAAGGAATGTAATTTGAACCGTGTAAATTCTTTTTATATTTAACATTAGATTTATTTTTATGAGAAGAAAAAGAGGGAGAAGAATAACTTTTGTGACTTGTTTGATACTAGCATATTTAGGCGTGAGTTTGAGTAGTACTTTCCTCTGAGTGCTGGAGTAATAAATAAAATAGCAAACTTTCTGACACTTAAGCTCAGGATTGTGACTCTATATATAAATTATGCTTATTTTATTGTTCGCTATGATCATGACTGTTTTAGAGCAGAATTGATCTATCTTAATCTATACTTGTGCCGTGTGTGGTGAGGATTTCGTATATATATTTCATGTTTTGAATCTTAGTCTAGAACATGTTATTGAAGCGAAATAAAAGTGTTACTTTGTTTAGAAGATTATAATAGGCTTTCTTTGATATGTCTTTTGAATTTTAGCTTGTTCAAATATTGCACCACTAGTTAGCCCTTTGAGCTTGTAGCCTTTTGTTTGGAAGCCGTATTTTTGCCTTGATCCTTTTGTTGAATCCCTAATTTTTGCACCCTGCTTCCTTGAGCATTGTTGCTTAGACTGTAATATTAATTGTGAAATCTAAAGAAAGGAATGGTTAAGTGACAAATGGTGACCAACGATAGCTGAAAAGTGATGAAAAGGCCCTCTTGAAAAGATTGTGACATGAAGAAAAAGATGAAAAAAAATAGAATGAAGAGAATTGGTTTGAAAAAAAATGAAACATTCTTGATATAAGGGAAATACTTGTGAAACAATAGATGAAGACAGGACTGAAAAATAAAAGTGGAGAATAGAAAATAATGGGTGATGAAGTCTAAAAGTGCAAAGTGCTTAGGGAAGTGTAAGTCACTATTATATAATTCTCCTACCAGTTCCTTAACTAACATTACAACCCGTTAAAATCATATTTGATTCTATACGAGCATACTTAATTGGTAGAGATGTACATAATACGCAAGCATATGGTTCTTTGTGCATACATGTGAATTCGTTGTGAGTGCGAGAGTTGTTCTTTGATGCGAAGTCCTTAAATTATGTTCATTATTTGATTTGAGTGTATGGACTATTTATTCTTGTGAGGGTACTTGTGTCATGATAGATAGGTGATATTATTAGCTTCTTTGACATAGTAAGTGAGCGAGCTTGAATTTGGTAAGTTAGAGTCAGTCTATGAGGTTAAGAGGTTAGAAGTTTGTTGTTTGTTTGTGACTTGTATGTCTTGCACGAAGATGAGGAAGTATATATATCCGATGGTTTGAGTTGCTATAGGATCTAAAATGGTATATTTGTATACTATTTAGGTATACAATACAAATTCGTCTTTTTCAACTATATTTCAACCCAAATTTCTAAAATTTACCACAAAATCTCCACCAAATTGACTAAAACTTTAGCTACATCCTCCAATCAACTTTCCAAACTAATACATACAGGATCAGATCAAACAACTAAAAACTCAAACAAACCAAGTTATGAGTTTCAAGCTTCAAGGTCCGTCAATGGTGGATTTAAATTTTTGTACAATAAATCTCCAAAAACCAGCATCAAAGGTACAATCTACTCATCGAAGAACAATATTAACTATATTTAATTGGAGACCAATGGAGTAGTGCTGGATCGATTTGATTCTTGCAGTGCTGGATCGATTTGATTCAGCACACCTGCTTACTTTTTTCCCATGTATGCTAACATGCAAAAGTAATACAAAATGGAATTATCTCCTAATAAAACTGCAATTTTACTAATTTGTCCTTCAATGAGTACAAAATATAAGCATCAGGCAAGTATAAAAAAACTGCAATTATTACAAAAAAAATATCCCATGTCCACCCCTCTATATTAAAAGGTAAAGATGACACTAAAATTTTGTATTAAAAAGGAAGAAAAAAATAAAAACGAATTGCTAACCACTCCAAAGAATCTAATGTGGGCGGGTAAATAGTATTAAAGGCATATGTAGGAAAGGTAAATAGTTTAGGTATGGGTATTTAAGGGTAAATAGTTTGAATTTAATAGGTATAAAGTGAGATTTTCCCCTAATTTTTGGGACTGGGGCGGTAAAGTATTGGGTTGGGGAATTCAATTTTGAGGTGAGAAAATCTTTGGACTGAATTAAAGATGGCCAAATTCCGAAAATGACATCCCTTCTTCCATTTTTCTTTTATTTCTAATTTTCTTTTTTTTTTTTCTTTCTTTTTTTTAAATTAAAAATTCTAACAATTAAAAATTCTAAATTATCTAAAAATATGAAATTAAACTAATTGACTAATTATAAAAATTATAAACATCGCTTAAATCTAAATTAAAAGAGAAAATCACTAAACTGAAAATCAAAAGAAAACAATGTGAAAATAAGCTATTTTGTAATTTTTAATTTTTATAAAGAAAATAATTACTAATTAATCCTAAAAATGTAAAAAATAAAGGCTAAATGTCATGCGTGATTGTCACGCCTCCTTTTTACTTACTACACCCCGGAAGAGGCGTAAAGGAGTTTTTTCAATTAAAGGACAATTGGAACGAGATTTATTATTAAGATTCAGAGTCGCCACTTGGGAGATTAATGGTGCCCCAAGTCACCGGTTTAGAAATCCTGAACCGAGGAAAGAATGACTCTATTTTACAGTTCGCGAATCAGAAATCCGAGTAAGGAATTCTGTTAACACGGGAGAAGGTGTTAGGCATTCCCGAGCTCCGTGGTTCTAGCACGGTCGCTCAACTATCATATTTGGCTTATTTATCTTATTTTTACAACATGTTTTAACTTATATGTTTTTTAACCATAAACCATTTTTTATTAATTTTTAAAGAAAATTGCAACATCGTAAAAACGTGTCTCGAACCACGTCGCATAAATGCACCCGTGGTTGTTGACACATTTCAATTTCGTTGAGATTTGAATTTGCGTCACATAAATGTGCACCCGAATTTAAGAATGTAATTTTATTAAAGTCGCGCCAAAAGAGACTAATGCATTATTATTTTGGGGAAGACCGTGAAATTCGCTAAACGGCCCATCCCGAAGTTTAAGTATTTTGATATGTACATTTATTGAGGGCCCCGCAATTTATGCATTTCATTTGTCGGGGCTCGTCTCATTTGTTATTTAAAAGGCAAACCTAAAAGCAACTATGATTTTTTATTTTTTATTTTTATTTGTCTCTAATAATAAAGAGAAAAAGTCCTAATTAATTCATATTATGTAAGAGTTGTACTTGGGTCCATGAGTTCATATGAACTCAAACCCTTAGTCATTTCGGGCCTATACAAAGAAATCAACACCCGTGTGTACAAGGTCAATCAGTCGTTGGCCTGGGCCTGGGCTTTTGTTGTGACCTTGAAGCCCAAGTGACTTGAACGTAGGTTGTTAAGTCCCGAGCATCAACCAAACCAAAACGTGAATTCAACTAGGCCAAACTCACTGAAATTTATTCCAAATGTATTCAACAAATGCAACCAATGAAAATAATATACGCTTACTCAATTGGACAAAGTGCTACTTGTTTTGATTTCAAATCTATACCCAGACTTGATGATAAATAAACGTGGCATGCCATTATTCAAAGTGTTGATTAAATTAAAGCCCTTCTAGCTAAATGAAACTATCAAATTTAATGGACGTATTCAGCAGGCGTGCACATTCTGATTTTTACTAACACCCTAGCACTAACTCGCAAATACCACTTCAAACTACCATATCAATTGGTGTTTTAGGGTAGTTAATCATGTGAGGTTGTGAATTAACTAGCATTCATAGGAAAGGCTACAATTAAATAAGTGGTTGATTGATATAGTTTACGACCAGTTCTAACGTTGCAAGCTAAAGGCCAGTAACAATTAATTACTACGAGCTTTAGATTTAAGTGAAGATTCATCAATCTATATTCGCATTAATAACCAAATCATCTATGACCAATTCGAATGATTCACACATTTTGGTGCAGCCCAGTACAACCACCCTAACTACAGAGATCCAAATTTCAGTCCATAAAATGTAACTAACATCTATTATTCAAGCCACTGTCCAGTCTGGTCATACAATTCAAGTTTAATTACAGCAAACTGTGAGCACGTGATTTTTGCCTCACATGAATTACTCCCACAAAATCAAGACAAAAATTGTCTGTTTTATTGTGTTGCATTCTGTGAATTTTTTCGTGATATTTTTAGTAATTGTTTGTGTTAAGCATGCATTTTATTTGTTTAAATTAATGAAAATACAAAAATATGTTACATTTTTGCATCTAGGATTCAATTCTACATTTAGGGGTAATTAAAGTTTGTTTTACAAAAATGGAAAAATCACAAAAATACGTACTTTGTATTTTTAGCATTTAATATCAAATTGCGAGATTCTATTTTTAATTTATTTAATTGTGTGATAATTATTATTAGGAGTTAATTAGCATTTTAGTTAATTTTTGATTTTATCATTTAAGTTAGAATTTTTGGGTTTTGTTAATTAGAAATTAAGGAAATGAAAAATGGAGAAGAAAATCAGATTGGGCCACTTGAATTAAAAGGAAAACCAGGCCCAATAGCACCAAAATAGACCAGTCCAAACACCCTTACCCGGTCCAAATGATCAGGCTGCATAGACGTCCAAACGACGCCGTTTCTGTCACACCCCATCTGGACCGTTGATCTCAATTCAATCAACGGTCCAGTCTGCCCCTAGCATCAGAGAAACAACACCGTTTTAAGTCAGTTTATCTCAACCATTCATTTTATTTGATCAAACGATCACCAACCTTCCTTGCAACCCGACTTTGACCCGTTAAAAAACCGACCCAATCTCCCACTTAAAGAAACGACATCGTTTCTATTAAGTAGCCAATCCAGGCCGTTGATCTTAATTGATCTAACGGCCAGGATCAATTCCCTCGCCTACTATATATTTCCAACACACACCCCAGTCCCCCCACTCAAAGCACCCCACGTTCCTTTCATCTCTAACGATCAGAGACGAGCTCGTCTCTCTCCGCCACACCATACCGTGCTCCGCCCACCGGAAATCGCCTCACGGCGATTCCGGTGGTTCAAACAGCCCCAAATTTACACCGTCCGTTCACCTCAACCTCCCCATATCCATGCCACCCTCAGCTTCCCTCGAATCCTAGCCCAACCCTTCGAATATTTGAAAAGACCAAATAGATTTTCAAGCATCACCTCTGATGGCCACCAATTTAACACCATAGCTTTGCTTCCACCTCTTCATACCAACTACCCAAGCACCTTCCCTCGAATCTGCCTGGAACTTGTCGAATATAAATCTAAGTCCAAGAACCCTAGCGCCGCCACAAGATCCCTTAGTGGTGGCGCCAACCTTAAATCTTCCCCAAGTCACACCCTTTGACCATTTGACTTCCCTTGTCCCCAAATCACCCTTAGTTTCCTTCGAATCAAGCCAGAATTGGTCGAATTTTAATTCAACTGATTGAACGAGCCTAGAAGAAATAAAATAATTTGAGGTCACAACTGACTTTAGTCAAGTGTTCTTAGTCAAGAACACTCGATTAAGGTCCATTTTGGCCTCAAAAGTTCGAGCCTGAGTTTTCCTGGTTTCCGATTTTACGAGGTATTTTTTCCTTTCCTGTTTTGTTCCATTTTTTATGTTTGTTTATATTTATTTATTTGTTTAGTTTAATTGATTTTTCAATTTTTTCGATTACTCTGTCCATCTTTAATCAGACATTTTATTTGGTCGAATTTGTTTCTTTTATTATTACATATATGTTATAGACTGTGTAGTTAATTTAACAAGGTCTTCAATTAGTCTTTCATGTTTGAATGTTAGATTAACATTATAACAGTATGTTTCATTCCAGTAGGTTTACCTTCATGTTTCTGTTATTTCTAATTCTGTGTTGAAATAAACATGTTGGTATCATTCGTTTCAAATTATTTCAATTTCCCTTTCTCATTGTTATTTACCATATTTTTGCATATGAATTTAGTATAGTTTAGTATTCATTTGTTTTGTTTAGGTCTTTGTGTTAGTCTATTCCTATGTATCTTGTCAGCCATAATTTGTTCTTAATATTTCAATATGATTGAATTCTAATTCATTGATATCTATTTTGATGGTATTTGACCTGACCTGGGTTTCTAGCTTGTATTATTGACTGATTTTGATGAATTAAATTGGTTATAGACATTGTAGTTTAGTGGTTAATTAGGAATCAATTTGTTTAGGATCAGTAGGTTAGAGCTGAAAGGTTTAATAACAGATTAAAAGGGATTGGGTATTTCAGAATTCTTGGTAGCTTCAGGGGTATTTTTGGGTTTAAAAGTTTGAAAATAGTTTAACTGAGTGTTCTCTCCATTAAGTACCAATATAACATTAAACTATTGTATTGTTTAATAAAAGTAGGGAATGCACTTGCTAGTTTTAGGGACTGAAATAGGCATTAATAGTTAAAATAAAAGCACTAGGGTAATAGGAGTAATAAAAGAATTGAAAAGATAAGATGCTAGTGGATTGAGCACTAATTGTATGCCTATAAAGGGGGCTGGAAATCAGATAGGGAGGAGAAAAAAAATAACTCTGAAATCTGAGACCCCGGGAAATACTCTGAAATTGAAAGGAGATATATCACTGTTACATTTCTTAAGACCAAATAGTTTCAATTGCTTTGTTTT
>MU677783.1:27149-39058 GCA_026770625.1 Nicotiana glauca
TTGTTTTCTGTTCTATACCTAGCTATTCAAAGCTTTTGAATTTGTGAGTGTTCATTGGGAGTGAATTTTTGGTCGTTTTATTACTGAAGAAGTGTGTATATCCTGGATTAAAATTTAATCACATTCGAGTGTATTTGAGCAATTTTGTGGTCAATCATTTGGGTTTTGGAAATCTTCCTGAGTTGCTGGTTTCATTTGCCGTGAATCTGTTGCTGCTGTGCTAATTTCTTCTTCTCGTGTTAAATTCTGATCCACTGATACACTGCTTTGAAACAATCTGCTGTAACCTTGAGTTTGAAGTTGAAATAAATGCATTCATGAATTGGCTATTGAAGTAGATTGTTCTAAAGTGGTTTAGTCTAGTTTTTTTTTCACCTAATGTGTATAACATAGACTGTTAAATAATGGACTGTACAATATGATATTAATTGTAGTCTATAAATGGTAAACTGCTACAATTGGATTCAAATAATTGGGTCTTCAAGTGTAGTCTTAGCTATAGTTAATTTTCTAATTAACTGATCCTTATATGTATTAGCTGAATTCTCTTTTGTTGTTATGATTTACATAGTTAGTTTGCTATGTAGTTAGTATTTCATATTGGTTATAGTTGAATCACTCTTATTAAACATCCTCATGAAATCGCTAAATTCTACTGGAACTTATATTTGCAATAAAGTGAAAGGTTTTATACTTCAGTTAATCAATTTGCCATAAATTCCGCATGTTAATGTGTTAAAATTCAATTTTTTCTCCATAATTTGCATCAAACTCTATCTACACTCAAGCCTTGGTTCTGGGCTCAATGTGAGGCCCAAACGCTAACCTGATTAAATTGAAAAATGCATTTTTTGGTCCTGGGCTAATGAGCTGCCCTGTTAAACTAAATAATGCATATTGGGCCTTGGCTGATGAATGGCCTGTTTTAGGTATGTAATTGGGTTTTAATTCTTTTTTAAGTCAAAACTCTTTTCATAGAATTACGTTAAGAATATGGGAATTAAGTCATAAATATAAAATTGGGTTTTGAATTAGGTAGCGGGTTCAAGCTAAAAGGAGTGTCCCTTTTGTTTGAATTCGGACTTGAATTCAAAGCCCGATGTTATATTCTTAAATTAATTAAGCCTTTTAGAGACAAATAAATAGAAAATTTTAGTTTACTTTAGGTTGGCATTTTAATAAAAATGATATGAGCCTCGCCAAATAAAACGCACAAGATGCGGGGTCCTCTATAAGCGTTTGTAAAATTACTTAGACTTCAGGATGGGCAGTTTAGCAAAATCTCACAGCCTTCCCCAAAATAATAATACGTTAGTCGCTTTAGGCGCGCCTTTAATAATTTACTCTCTTAAACTCGGGTGCACATTTATGTGACCCAAATCCAAATCTCAATGGAGTCGAAATATGTCGATAATCACGGGTACATTGATGTGACGTGATTCGAAATGTATTTTCATAACGTTGTAATTCTCTGTAAAAATGATAATAATAAAAGCGATGAGGAGTTAAAATTTGCACACAAGTTTGAGCATGTTTAAATCAGATAATTAAGCCAAATATGACAGTTGAGCGACCGTGCTAGAACCACGGAACTCGGGAATGCCTAACACTTTCTCCCGGGTTAACAGAATTCCTTATCTGGATTTCTGGTTCGCGGACTATAATACAGAGTCAAACCTTTCCTCGATTCGGGATTCAACCGGTGACTTGAGACACCATAAATCTCCCAAGTGGCGACTCTGAATCTCTTAATAAATGAATCTCATTTCGATTGTCCTTTAATTGGAAAAACTCCCTTTACCACACCCTTCGCGGGGTGCGGTGGCGCAAAAAGGAGGTGTGACAGCTCTGGCGACTCCTCTGGGGACTAGAATGTTTACCCCAGAACTTTGGTTCAGGGTTCAAGAATTCGAGCGTGGTGTATTTGTTATATTTGGAGTGTATATTATCTGATTTTTCACATGTTTCATGCTATATGTGCTAAATATTTTACTGCTTTAATATTATTTGAACTGTGTATATAAACTGTGCCGAAACCCCTCTCTTCTCTCCTGAGGAGTGCACGCTGGTCGTGACTTCTTTCTGTTAGTATCATATTCCAAAAGTAGAATGAGGATTCGGAGGAGTTGCAATACTGGATGATCTTTTGGTTACCGGTACGCAGTTCCCATCCTCGGCTCGAGTTGTCCGCTCAGGTAAGCCAGGTCTAGAACAAACACACAGGATAAACCTAGTATAACAAAACTTCATGTCAGATCCCTAGTAGGAACGCTTATTTGCATCATGCTACATTTGACTTAGGGGACTCAACACAGGGGTTAGGTCCGTCTAGGACAGGTGACCTGAAACGAAAAAGACCATCCTGCTGCATCCTGTTTGTTTTACGCATTTATTTGCTTCAGACTTGCATACTGACTGGCTTCTGAAAATCGGAAATACTGGAAAATTGTGAAAAGGGAAAAAGAGAAATAGCAGTGTAGGAAGATAACTATTTTTTTTTAGAAAAATAAAACCAATATCCAAGTAGTGTTGGAAACGAAAAGGAAAATGTGTTTTTTTAGTTTAACTTATTTGAGAAAAAAAAATAATAGAAGAAAAAGTTTTATAGTTTAAAATAGTTTGTTTATTTTTTACTAAAAAAAATATTTTAAAAAATATTCTACTTCATTTGCCAATGAAGGAAAAAATGTGATTTGGTTTTCAAAAATTAGTTTGTGTTTGAAAATTAAAAAAAAATCATTTTATTTGCCAATTATTTGAAGAAAAAAAAATGTTTCGTTTTCAAATGTAGTTTGTTTTATTTGGGCGAACTACGCTGGTTTGATTCTCACAGGGTGTGGGATACGTAGGCAACCCTCGTCGGGTCCAACTTCCCATTTTGCGAAAATTACCAAAAAATGTCAAATTTTAATTTTTCATCAATAAGTCAGGCGGTGCCGTTTTGTCAAAAATAGCCGAATGTTCCCGAAAGGGACGCCGGAAGGCCAAGTTTGCTTAAACAGCCACCTCTGGTCGTTTCTAAGGTTTGGACCAGTAAGCCCACACAGGCTCAAAACCTTCGTCACCGAAGTGCTAGAAGGTCGTGCTCGAAAAACCGGGCCTTGTGTTTTAATTTTAAGACATTGTTGTCGATTTTATTGTGAGTCAAATAAGTTTTACCTTTTCCTTAAAACCCCTTAATAAATGTGCAGAATGAGCACGGGTCTAAGTTTGCCACTAACAGTTAGGAGCAAGATCCCATTGGAGTTGCGCTTGTGGTGGGAGGATTTAGGAAAGTCAGAGCAGGATAAAATCAAACTACATCTGGGGGGGTCTCACCAGTTTGTTGAACGTCAGACCTAGATGTGACATCATAAAGGCTTTGGTTACATTTTGGGACCCGGCCTACAATGTATTCCATTTCTCGGATTTTGAACTCACCCAACCTCGGAAGAGATAGCGGGTTATATGGACATTACTGAGGGGCTAAGGCACAAATATCTGATTGCTCCGAGAGCCGTCAATTCACACAAGTTCATGGATCTACTAAAGATAAGCAAAGGAGTCCCGTACTCTGAATTGGATAGGGGTTTTTCCACTCTACATTTCATGTACCGGAGGTATGTGCATATAGGGGGATTCAATGATCCAGAAAGCGGGGTTTGTAGTAGTGGAAATCAGACAAAATGGGATGAACATAGGCGGTTCGCCTTCATGGTAGCCTTCTTGGGCATTGTGGTGTTTCCCCGAAAAGATAGAAACATCGATCTGAAAGTGGCTGGAGCCGTCAAAGTCCTAATTACCAAAATAAAATCACGCTAGCGCCTATGATAGTATCGGAGGTGTACCCGGCTCTCACAGCTTGTAAAGCCAGGGCGGATTTCTTCGAGGGATGCAATTTATTGTTGCAGATGTGGATAATCAAGCATTTGTGTCACCACCCTCAGTATGTGAGCTACAGATCTACAGACAAAGGCTGCATTGAAGAGTATGACACAAGGATTTCAGGGCTCAAGTTGCCAGACGGGTTCGAAGACTGGGTATCCTATCTCCGTGCCGTCACTGCAGTGCAAATAGATTGGACGTTAGGTTGGCTTCCTGTAGAAGAAATTGTATATATGCCTACCACGGGTCCTTAGTTCCTCTTGATGGAACTCCGAGGTATTCAGCCTTATGCGCCTTACCGGGTGATGAGATAGTTAGGAAGGTGTCAGGTGGTACACCCAGATGAAGACCTCAGTATTTATGCGGTCGAGGTTAGCATCGATGGCCAATTTCATGAAGAGACCGTTCGTTCTATATGGAATGAATGCCAGTACTTGACGGCAAACACTCGGGTGCGTGACCTATCTGAAGGCGAAGTCTCACCAGCCTACCTCGCTTGGTACAGAAGAAAGAACACTGTTAGAGACGCCCCAGAATGGCCAACCAAAAGGCTGCACATACAGTAGTTTGTGGAGGCGTCACAAGAACCGCGACTTTGGCTAGATAAAGAACGCGAATATAGGGCCCGCATAAGGACATTGGAAAAATAGGTCCAGGATCTCCGGTTTGAAAGCAGTTTGCAGGCTGCCACCGACGAAGGGGATAAAAAGAAGTTGGCTCAGGAGAATGAAACCTTGGAAGCCCAAATCCGACAGATGAGAATGGATGCCGACAGATACCCAAGGAGTCGGTCTGATGAGGATTTGATAAATGAGTTAAGATGGCAACTCATCGGATGCCAAGAGGGTTTGGAAGAATCTGAGGCCAGGGTGACAAGGATCAGGGCTAGATGGGCAAGGGGTACAGAAGAGCGGAAACTGCATCCGCGATAGATGAAGAGGGACTACAAAGGGAGCATCTCTATTTTAAGAGAAACAATATCCACCCTTGAAGAACGTCTCTTCAGGCAAGCCAGAGACTTCAGAGCCGATAGGAAACGCTGTCATGACTTAATGGCATGGATGAAAAAACAGATGCAGGAGTTTCAAGATCAACTCTTCCACAATGCCCGAGTGCTGGGGATGCGGAACCAACGAATAGAGCAATTGATCGTGGAAAGGGACAGGATCAGGGGACGGATCGAAGAGATCGGGCACTACATCACCATGAGGTGCCTAGCATGTGAGTAAATGCCCCGTACTACTCTCTTTGCTTCAGTCGTGGGTTATTTCCGCCAGATCATGGAGGAATTGAAAGGGCTGCAAAGGGATCTCACATCAAGGCCCGTGGCAAGGCCGAATGATGCCTCACGGGCCACAGGAAAATTTAAAGCATTGATGTATTTTTAATCTTTTTAAGTCCGTCAGTCAGTTCTTTAAGTTTGTTTTTCTTTAAAGTCTGTAAACTTTGTTCAGTGGTTTAATAAAACAGTGGTTTGTGTGAAAAAATATTTTACCATGCACTTTACATGGCCAGAACTACGCTCGGTCTGATTCATGCGGGGTCATGATACGTAGGCAATCCACATAAGATTCGACCACCTTAAAATAAGAAAAAAAGGAAAATGAGAATAAAAGAAAATTGAGAGGCACCAAAAGAGGGGCACAATTATCAAAAGTCGGAATGACGCATGCAATCGAAGCGAATGTCATGATAGAAATGTTAAACTGCCTAGGTGCATCGCATCTCAACGTACGATTGCCTGTTTGTTAAACTCTGAAAACTAACAAGTTTGTTGATAATCACAGAAATTTCAAGCAGTTAGTTTAAGCGTACTGGCACAATACCACTATCAGACCAGATCTAAGGGACCGATACCGGAAATAATGTCTAGCCCTGATAGAGAAGGAAACCTTGAAGTAGAAGAAGTAGACGTACAAGCTATGAAAGATGAGGTGTACAAATTGAAACAACAGATGGTCGAGATGTACCAAGCTTGGACAAGCGGTCAGCCAGCACCACCTTATCCTGCTAACCCCACTTTCCTCCCTACACTCGCCCAGTCTCCGGAACGGCTTGTTTCGGAATCATCACTCAAATTTCCTGCATATCAACAGCATCAGACAACCACCTCCCGGACACCCCAAATTCCAAAAACAAACCCATACCCTCCACCACCAATTACCCCTGTTTTCGTGGCACCTCCACCAGCCACACTTCACAGGTCTTCCAGCGAGCTTGTGTTTCAAACTCAAGATCATCAGTATTATCCTCCTGAACCTACCTTCAAAGCATCTGAACCTTATCCATTCCCTCTTCAGCCTGACAACCCAGAAGTGCCTGAAAAACAAAACAAGAATCCCGAGCAGGAAGAAATGACTCGGAAATTAAAAAGCCTAGAGCAATCTTTTCAAAATATGCAGGGTTTGGGTGGCCAAGTCAGCGTGGCGTATAAGGATTTATGCCTGTTTCCAAATGTTCAGTTGCCAGTTAGGTTCAAGATGCCTAAGTTCGATCTGTATAACGGGCATGGTGATCCAGTGGCACATTTGCGAGGGTTTTGCAGTAAGATGAGAGGGGCGTGCGGCAAAGATGAGTTGCTAATGGCGTATTTCAGCCGAAGTTTGAGCGGATCTGCATTGGAATGGTACACACGCCAAACCATGGGAGATGGTACACCTGGGATGACTTGGCACAAGCATATGCCGGTCACTTCCAATACAATCTGCAAATCATTCCTGATCGTCTGTCGTTGATAAAATTGGAGAATAAACCTGGGTAGAGTTTCTGAGAATTTGGTTTCCACTGGAGAGAGCAAGCGGCAAGGGTTGATCCTCCAATGAAGGAAGGGGAAATGGTGGACTACTTTCTACAGACTCTAGAGCCAACTTACTTTGGTCACTTGGTGACATCAGTTGGAAAATCTTTCAACGAGGTAGTGAAAATGGGCGGTAGGATTGAAGAGGGACTTAAGTACAACAAAATCCTAAGCTATTCGGCAATTAAAGCAACAACTCAGGCCATTCAGAGCGGCACGGGAGGTGCGCTCGGGAAGAAGAAAAGAGAAGAGGTCGCAACGGTAGAGGCAGGTAATTGGTCCAAATCGAGAGGTCCTTCCCCTCACTACCAATCCAGATCCCATCACCCAAACTACCCACACACTTCAAACTACCCTCTACAACCCTACTACCTACCACAAAAACCATATCTCTCCGTCCATTAGGCCCAGACATATACCCAGCCTCCGGCTCGCCCGCAATGGCGTGCGCCGGCTCCCCAAAATACCTACCTACCTCCACAGAATACGTATCCACCTCCACAGAACACCTATCCACCACCAAGGGCCTATAGGAACCCTTCAGGGCCAGGTTTCCGCAGGAATTAGGCTTTCAGAAATGAAAGGGTGCAGAGACCGAGAACATTCACTGAGTTGGGAGAAACCTATACTGCTTTGTTCCACAAATTAAAGCAATTAGGCTTGTTGAGCCCAGATTTCCAAATCCCCTTCCCAAAAATATGGACCATTCGGTAAGCTGTGAATATTGTTCGGGGGCTCCTAGACATGATACTGAGAGGTGTTGGAAGTTGAAACATGCAGTGCAAGATCTTATTGACACTAATAAGATCGAGGTTCAGATGCCAGAGGCACCCAACATCAATTAGAACCCATTGCCAGCACACCATGAAACCCATATGATCGAACTTGTGCACGAAGGAGGGGAGCTAAAGAAACCCTCATAGACAGTAATGATGATCCGTGCCAGCCCAAAAGAAAAGTCGACCAGTGGAAAAGAAGTGGTACAGTTGGAGAAGGAAGATGTCAAGCCAGTGGTGGTGATGGGGAAGAGTTTGCCTGTTGTTGCAAAGAATCCAGAGCGGGTCAAAGTAACGATGCGAGGGGTACCAAGCAAGCCAGCATGCATTGAGCCAGTTGTTATCAGGCCAGTAATGCAGATGCCGATAATCAGCGAGAAAGTCGTGCCATGGAGCTACAGCAAAGCGATGGTAATGTACAAGGGGAAGGAGGTTGTTGAAGAAATATGCGAGGCCCTGGGGTAAACTCGTTCGGGAAGGTGCATTGCTTCCGTAGAGTTAAGAAGGTCCAACCCAGGAGTGATAAAGAAGCCCGTGACGGAGGAAGAGGCAGAGGAGTTTTTGAAGAAAATGAAGGCACAAGACTACTCCATTGTGGAGCAGTTAAGAAAGACCCCGATACAAATTTCGTTGCTATCCTTGTTGATCCATTCCAGCAACCATTGCCAGGCACTAATGAAAATCTTGAATGAGGCCTATGTTCCGGATAAGAAATCTGTAAACCAGTTGGAGAGGATAGTCCACAAAATCTTCGAGGTAAACCGAGTGACGTTTTCTGATGATGAATTGCCGGTAGAGGGTACAGAACACAACAAAGCCCTCTATTTGACCGTAAAATGCGAAGACTCGGTGGTCACTCGAGTATTTCTTGATAACGGGTCAAGCGCTAACATCAGTACTTTGACTACTTTAAACAAGCTGAAGGTTGATCATGATCAGATTCACAGGAACATCGTTTGCATCCGAGGTTTTGATAGTGGTGGTACTGACACGGTGGGTGATATCATACTAGAATTAACCATTGGTCCAGTCGAATTCACCATGGAATTCCAAGTGGTAGACGTGGCAGTATCATACAATCTTCTATTGGGGCAACCCTGGATCCATGCCGCCAAAGCAGTGCCTTCTACACTGCACCAGATGGAGAAATTTGAGTGGGAAAGGCAGGAGATAGTGGTGCACGGGGATAACGGTACAAGCACTGTGAGTGATGCCATTGTGCCATTCATAGAAAATGATGACGACAAAGGTTCATGGGTTTACCAGATTTTTGATGCAGTCTCAGTGGATAGAATTTCTGAAGGCAAGGACCTTCTACTGCCCAGAATCGCAGTGGCCACTTTCATGATAGCCTCGGAAATGTTAAACAGCGGGTTTGTACCAGGAAAAGGTTTGGGGGTTAATTTGCACGGTATTGTCCAGCCAGTTTCTTTGCCCAAGAATCTGGATACTTTTGGGCTTGGATTCAAGCCTACAGCAGCATATGTAAGACGAGCTCGAAAGTTGAAGAAGAGAGGTTGGGTTCTTTCCAAGCCGGTCCCGCGTCTCTCCAGATCCTTTGTCAGAGCAGGTAGCAGAAGGTTATCGGTCCCAAAGGTTCTCAGACCACTGATTGGGTCAGATGGAGATTTGAATTAGGGTTTTGAAAGGCTGTTCGCCGACGTCAACATGATAGAAGCTGGAGAAGGGTCCAGTAGGGAAGATATACAATTTGTGGGGACTAGGGCCAATATCAACAATTGGATGGCTACTCCTCTTTCTACCCGGAAGGAGTCTTGGTAGTAGGCTCTGGATTTTTCTTTCTTGTTTTCTGGATTATTCCAGAGTTGTAATCCAGTTTTTGTTTTATTTTCGGCAAAAGTGTGAAACTCTGTTATCCCGCATTTTAATAAAGTGAAAGTTTTCTCTCTTTATTTGGTTTAATTCTGTTTTCTTGTTTTCTCTTTCTGAACAGTTCTCTTTATACTGATTCTAATGACATGGCATGCACAACGGATCTTCAACCTAGTCTAAAAAATCAATCTGATTCCAACTAATTGTACAAGAGGTCGATTATGGTGATGAATCAGAATACGATGAGGATGAAGCCTTTGAAGAAATAAACAGAGAATTAAGCCAGTTTGAAGAGAAACCCAAGCCCAATTTGAATGACACTGAAGCTGTCAATTTAGGGGATGCAGACGATATCAGGGAAACCAAAATAAGCATCCACACTGAGCCGAACATCAGGGAGGAACTAATAAAAGCACTCATTGAATTCAAAGATGTTTTTGCATGGTCGTATGATGACATGCCGGGTTTAAGCACTAATCTAGTGGTTCACAAATTGCCCACTGACCCGGCATGCCCTCCCGTCAAGCAGAAATTGAGAAAGTTCAAGACAGATATGAGTGTGAAGATTAAAGAAGAAGTAACCAAGCAGCTGCGGGCAAAGGTTATTCGGGTCACTCGATATCCTGATTGGTTGGCCAATGTAGTGCCAGTGCCGAAGAAAGATGGGAAGATCAGGGTATGTGTCGATTACCGCAATCTGAACAGGGCAAGCCCTAAGGATAACTTTCCATCACCCAACATCCATATTATGATCGATAATTGTGCCGAACGTGAGATTGGGTCTTTTGTGGATTGTTATGCTGGGTATCATTAGATCCTGATGGATGAAGAAGATGCGGAAAAAATGGCTTTCATTACACCGTAGGGGACTTATTGCTATCGGGTAATGTCGTTCGGCTTGAAGAACGCTGGAGCAACATACATGAGGGCAATGACTATTGTGTTTCATGACATGATACACAAAGAGATTGAGGTGTACGTAGATGATGTGATCATAAAATCCAAACGTCAGAAAGACCACGTAGCAGACCTAAGGAAGTTTTTCAAAGACTTCAAAGGTATGACATTAAGCTTAACCCGGCCAAATGTGCATTTGGTGTTCCATCGGGAAAGTTGTTGGAATTCATCATCAGTTGGCGAGGCATTGAGTTGGACCCGTCAAAGATCAAATCCATCCAAGAATTTCCACCACCGAATAACAAAACAGAAGTAATAAGTCTGTTGGGAAGATTGAATTATATCAGCAGGTTCATCGCTCAACTCACAGCAACTTGTGAGCCCATATTTCGGCTACTGAAGAAAGATGTTGCGGTAGAATGGACGACAGAATGTCAGGAAGCATTTGACCAAATCAAAGGGTATCTATCAAATCCACCCGTATTGGTTCCACCCGAGCCGGGAAGACTGTTGATTCTCTATCTAACGGCCCTGGAGAATTTGTTTGGTTGCGTGATGGGGCAACATGACATTACAGGAAGGAAGGAGCAAGCCATATATTATCTCAGCAAGAAGTTTACAGTATATAAGGTTAAGTACACTCAACTTGAGAAGACATGTTGCGCCTTAACTTGGGTGGCACAAAAGTTGAAACATTATCTGTCATCATATACTACTTATCTCATTTCACGCTTGGACCCACTGAAGTATATTTTCTAGAAGCCTATGCCCACAGGGATATTGGCGAAATGGAAAATATTGCTCACAGAATTTGACATCGTCTATGTGACGAAAGCCCAAGCATTGGTCGATCACTTGGCTGAAAATTCGATTGATGAAGAATACGAACCATTAAGGACATATTTTCCTGATGAAGAAGTTATGCATGTCGACGAGCTGGAGTTGACCAAGGAGCCAGGATGGAAGCTTTTCTTTGATGGAGCTACAAATGCGAAAGGAGTTGGAATAGGAGCGGTACTTATCTCTGAAACAGGACATCAATATCCTGTTACGGCTCAGCTACGTTTCTATTGCACTAACAACATGGCTGAGTATGAGGCATGCATTCTGGGCTTACGGTTAGCTACAGACATGGATGTCCAAGACGTCTTGGTCTTGGGAGACTCGGACCTCTTGGTGCATCAGATTCAGGGTGAATGGGAAACATGGGATTTGAAGCTTATACCATATCGACAATGTTTGCACGATCTGAGCAAGCAATTTCGATCAGTGGAGTTCAGGCACATCCCAAGAGTTCACAATGAGGTTGCCGATGCTTTGGCCACTTTAGCATCGATGTTGCACCACCCGGACAAGATTCATATTGACCCGTTGCATATTCAGGTTCGTGATCAGCATGCTTATTGTAATATGATAGAGGAAGAAATGGATTGCGAGTCATGGTTTTATGATGTCAAGGAATACCTCAGGATGAGGATATACCCGGAGCAGGCCACCAGAGATCAAAAGAGAGCCATTCGGTGATTGGCAAATGGATTTTTCCTCAGTGGAGGAGTGTTGTACAAAAGTACACCAGATTTGGGATTACTGAGGTGTATAGATGCTAGTCAAGTCGTGATAGTTATGACAGAGGTACATGCTGGAGTTTGTGGGCCACATGTGAGCGGATATGTATTGGCGAAGAAGATTCTTCGAGCAGGGTATTATTGGCTCACCATGGAGCATGATTGTATTAGTTTCGT
>MU677783.1:39237-49771 GCA_026770625.1 Nicotiana glauca
TAGTTTGATGAAAGAAGTCTGTCAACAGTTCAAGATTACATACCGTAATTCCACCCCGTATTGTCCCAAGGCGAATGGCACGGTTGAGGCAGCCAACAAGAACATAAAGAAGATATTGAGAAAGATGGTAGAAAGATCCAGGCAATGGCATGAAAAGCTACGATTTGTATTGTTGGGTTATCGCACTACTGTTCGTACTTCAGTAGGTGTAACTCCTTATTCGTTGGTATACGGAACTGAAGCAGTGATACCAGCAGAGGTTGAAATTCCATCCCTTCGGATAGTCGCTGAGGCCGGGATTGATGATGATGAATGGGTCAAAGCTCGGTTGGAGCAGTTGAGCTTAATTGATGAAAAGAGATTGGCAGCAGCATGTCATGGCCAATTATATCAAAAGAGAATGGCAAGAGCATACGATAAGAAGGTGCGTCCCAGGAAATTTGAAGTGGGACAGCAGGTGCTGAAATGAATCTTGCCACATCGGGCCGAAGCAAAGGGCAAGTTCGCCCCGAATTGGCAAGGCCCGTTTATTGTGACCAAGGTGTTATCCAGTGGTGCTTTATGTTTGACAGATGTCGAGGGGAGATGCATCGACGTGGCTATCAATTCTAACGCAGTCAAGAGATATTATGTGTAATTTCTTTTATTGTAATTGATGCTTGTCTGTTTGCTTGTACTTGGCATTTATCGGAGAATGAAATGACGGAGGCAATTCTTTCTTCTATCCAAACACTGTAACCTTTGCTTCCCCTTTGAGCCTCATTTATTCTTTCATACCCCTCTCTTGGAATCACTAACGAAAATGAAAAAAGAAAAAGAAAAAGAAAAAAATATATATAATAACAAAAACAAAAAGGAAAGTCACAAGAAATACAAAGGAATCAAGTGAACTACATTCGACCTGATTCCTCAAAGAGGATACGTAGGCGCCTCACGGCTCGGTCATAGTGTAATAAAAATAAAAAAACCCCCCAAGCAAGAAAACTGGGGCAGAAGTTATGTTTTTAATTTTGGAAAAAGTTTGATTCCAAGAGTTGTAATGTTTTACCCATTAAGTTATTTTGAATCTTTTGATATCCTTTTGTTTTAGCCCCACACGAAAACCCACATTAATGTCCAAAAAAGACCTCCCGATCAGTATCCGAAAGGTTCCAAGTCAGGCAAATGAAAGCCGAGAATAACACACTGATCCCCGACTGAAAGAGGATCATGAGCTGAAGGAATTGATAGCCAAAAGAATCCCCAGTAGAGAGAATCTTATCGATAACACTCCAATCCCCAGCTGAGAAAGAAAAATAAAATGAGAGAGTCTTATCAGTGAAAACCTTCACGGGCACCATAAGGCGACGAAAGCTGAGAAAGAAAAATAAAATGAGAGAGTCTTATCGGTGAAAACCTTAACAGGCACCATAAGGCGACGGTAGTTGAGAAAAATGAGAGAGTCTTATTAGTGAAAACCCCTCGAAGGGCACTATGAGGCGGCAAGATAAGATTGGCGGAAAAGATCCGCATTTGGCAAAAGATTTGAGTGCCTGTTTATCCCAGCAAAATGAAGCCATCAGAAAGATTGATTGATACAAATAGACTGGGTTGATTGATTCGGAATGCATGACATGATCGTTGGGATTGGTTATACCATTCAGATAAGTTCTTTTCCTTTTTCTTCTCCCCGACATTTGTTCAGAAAGACTTTTTCTTTTTCTATTTTTTCAAGTCATCACTTTTCTATGTTTAAAGACTTTTTCTCCAGCAGTTTGTTTTTTAGAAAGATTTTTCAGAGCTTACTACCAATTGCCAAAATGGTGCAAAGAAAAATGTGAGCAGGACAGACCAAAGATAAAAGAAAATATGGAGAAAAACAGAAAAACAACGGTTGAGAAATTTGTGGATAAGGATCGTCGGGAAGAAGGAGCATCCCCGGCAGACTATCGACCAAAGTTCCAAGAGGGTCGGACAACACAGAGCGGGGAAAGGAGAAAGGGAAAAACCATCCCCAGCAGGAATATTATCCCTAGCAAATAATATCATTCCCCAACAAGTTTTGGGAATGCAGAGAAAGGGAAAGGAAAAAGGGAGAAACCATCCCCAGCAAGAGTGGCACAACCACTCACCACACTTTAAACTAACAAAATTTTCTTTAATTTGAAGCATGGAAAGAAAATGCTATTGATAGCAGAAAGGCATGCCACAAGGAAGATCACCAAAACTGGGGCAGAAAATTTTCTACCATTGTTGAAGATTTTCTCAGAGAAACGAGGAAATCAATTCAATATATAAGGAAAAATCCATCCCCAGCAGGAGTGGCACTACCACTCATCGCACTTTATACTGACGAAATTTTCTTTGACTTAAGAACAGGGGCGGAAGCGATGTCCATATCAAGATCTCTACATCATATCAAGCTTTTTGCACTGCATCAATCTTTGTAATTACACAATCAAGCACCACATGTCAGGTTTGTCCACCTTCAAATAGGATATTATGGGTCTATCCACCCTCAAATAGGATATTATGGGACTATCCGCCCTCAAATAGGATATTATGGGACTATCCGCCCTCAAATAGGATATTATGGGTCTATCCGCCCTCAAATAGGATATTATGGGACCATCCGCCCTCAAATAGGATATTATGAGACTATCCACCCTCAAATAGGATATTATGGGACCATCTGCCCTCAAATAGGATATTATGGGACCATCCGCCCTCAAATAGGATATGATGGGTCTATCCGCCCTCAAATAGGATATCCGCCCTCAAATAGGATGTTATGGGTCTATCCGCCCTCAAATAGGATGTTATGGGACTATCCGCCCTCAAATAGGATATTATGGGACTATCCGCCCTCAAATAGGATATTATGGGACTATCCTTCCTCAAATAGGGTATTATGGGTCTATCCGCCCTCAAATAGGATATGATGGGTCTATCCGCCCTCAAATAGGATATACCGGGTCTATCCGCCCTCAAATAGGATATTGAATTTAATCCTTTCTCAAAAAGACATTTAATTTATTTCGACACGAGTGGTCCTGCTTGTATAAACATTGACAAAATATATATTTCATAAATTATTGCCAAATGCATTTTATTTTCAAAGTTATTGATGAAGTCAGGAGCCCGCCTGAACAGAGGAGAGGCGATTTGATTTTTTAGAAAAGTTATTGTTAGAGTCAGGAACCCGCCTGTAGAACAGAGGAATGCATGTAAAGTTGAAGTGAGAAGGCAGTAATGCGAAGGGTCACAACGAAATACCCCCAGCATAAATTCCGCCGCAGAAATCAGAAGGAAGACTACAAGAGCAAGTTTGAAGATAGATAAGATTTTGTAATTGCTAGTTTAGTCTAGCTTCTTATTTTCTTTCAGCATGGTGTAATAAGGGGTCAGCAGTAGCAACAACAGTAACAGCATGATCACAACTTCATGGTAGTCCCAACTACCAAAACTTCCCGAACTACATTGACCTGATTCCCTTTTCGCTAGGGATATGTAGGAGACCTTTTGAAGCAAAGATTCGGTTAAATCTTTCAAAAATGCTTCATACGGAGTACTCAAACGGGAAAAAATCGCTCGTATCCGCTCACTTTACCTTTGCACGAAAACTCTTTGTGTTTACGAGCAAAGAGGGGCAGCTGTGAGCACGTGATTTTTGCCTCACATGAATTACTCCCACAAAATCAAGACAAAAATTATCTGTTTTATTGTGTGCATTTCGTGAATTTTTTCGTGATATTTTTAGTAATTGTTTGTGTTAAGCATGCATTTTATTTGTTTAAATTAATGAAAATACAAAAAATATGTTACATTTTTGCATCTAGGATTCAATTCTACATTTAGGAGTAATTAAAGTTTGTTTTACAAAAATGGAAAAATCACAAAAATACGTATTTTGCATTTTTAGCATTTAATGTCAAATTGGGAGATTCTATTTTTAATTTATTTAATTGTGTGATAATTATTATTAGGATTTAATTAGCATTTTAGTTAATTTTTGATTTTATCATTTAAGTTAGAATTTTTGGGTTTTGTTAATTAGAAATTAAGGAAATGAAAAATGGAGAAGAAAATCGGATTGGGCCACTTAAATTAAAAAGGAAACCACGCCCAATAGCACCAAAATAGACCATTCCAAGCACCCCTACCCGGTCCAAATGATCAGGCTACATAGACGTCCAAACGACGTCATTTCTGTCACACCCCATCTGGACCGTTGATCTCAATTCAATCAACGGTCCAGTCTGCCCCTAGCATCAAAGAAACGACACTGTTTTAAGTCAGTTTATCTCAACCATTCATTTTATTTGATCAAACGATCACCAACCTTCCTTGCAACCCGACTCTGACCCGTTAAAAAACCGACCCAATCTCCCACTTAAAGAAACAACATTGTTTCTATTAAGTAGCCAATCCATGCCGTTTATCTTAATTGATCTAACGGCCGGGATCAATTCCCTCACCTACTATATATTTCCAACACACACCCAGCCCCCCCTCAAAGCACCCCACCTTCCTTTCATCTCTAACGATCAGAAACGAGCTCGTCTCCCTCCGCCACACCCCATCGTGCTCCGCCCGCCGGAAATCGCCTCACAGCTGTTCCGGTGGTCCAAACAGCCCCAAATTTACACCGTCTGTTCACCTCAACCTCCCCATCTCCATGCCACCCTCAGCTTCCCTCGAATCCTAGCCCAACCCTTCGAATATTCGAAAAAACCAAACATATTTTCAGGCATCACCTCTGATGGCCACCAATTTAACACCATAGCTTCGCCTCCACCTCCTCATACCAACTACCTAAGCACCTTCCCTCGAATCTGCGTGGAACTCGTCGAATATCAATCTAAGTCCAAGAACCCTAGCACCGCCACAAGATCCCTTGGTGGCTGCGCCAACCCTAAATCTTCCCCAAGTCACATCCTGTGACTATTTGACTTCCCTCGTCCCCAAATCACCCTTAGTTTCCTTCGAATCAAGCCAGAATTGGTCGAATTTTAATTCAACTGATTGAACGAGCCTAGAAGAAACAAAATAATTTGAGGTCACAACTGACCTTAGTCAAGTGTTCTTAGTCAAGAACACTCGATTAAGGTCCATTTTGGCCTCAAAAGTTCGAGCCTGAGTTTGCCTGGTTTCCGATTTTACGAGGTATTTTTTCCTTTCCTGTTTTGTTCCATTTTTTGTGTTTGTTTATATTTGTTTATTTGTTTAGTTTAATTGATTTTTCAATTTTTTCGATTACTTTGTCCATCTTCAATCAGACCTTTTATTTGGTCGAATTTGTTTCTTTTATTATTACATATATGTTATAGCCTGTGTAGTTAATTTAATAAGGCCGTCAATTAGTCTTTCATGTTTGAATGTTAGATTAACATTATAACAGTATGTTTCATTCCAGTAGGTTTACCTTCCTGTTTCTTTTATTTATAATTCTGTGTTGAAATAAACATGTTGGTATCATTCTTTTCAAATTGTTTCAATTTCCCTTTCTCGTTGTTATTTACCATGTTTTTGCATATGAATTTAGTATAGTTGTAGTATTCATTTGTTTTGTTTAGGTCTTTGTGTTAGTCTATTTCCATGTATCTTGTCAGCCATAATTTGTTCTTAATAGTTCAATATGATTGAATTCTGATTCATTGGTATCTATTTTGATGGTATTTGACCTGACCTGGGTTTCTAGCTTGTATTATTGACTGATTTTGATGAATTAAATTGGTTATAGATATTGTAGTTTAATGGTTAATTAGGAATCAATTTGTTTAGGATCAGTAGGTTAGAGCTGAAAGGTTTAATAACAGATTAAAAGGGATTGGGTAGTTTAGTAATTCTTGGTAGCTTCAGGGGTATTTTTGGGTTTAAAAGTTTGAAAATGGTTTAACTGAGTGTTCTCTCCATTAAGTACCAATATAACATTAAACTATTGTATTGTTTAATAAAAGTAGGGCATGCACTTGCTGGATTTAGGGACTGAAATAGGCATTAATAGTTAAAATAAAAGCACTAGGGTAATAGGAGCAATAAAAGAATTGAAAAGATAAGATGCTAGTGGATTGAGCACTAATTGTATGCCTATAAAAGGGGCTGGAAACCAGATAGGGAGGAGAAAAAAAAAATAACTCTGAAATCTGAGACCCCGGGAAATACTCTGAAATTGAAAGGAGATATATCACTGTTACATTTCTTAAGACCAAATAGTTTCAATTGCTTTGTTTTCTATTATATACCTAGCTATTCAAAGCTTCTGAATTTGTGAGTGTTCATTGGGAGTGAATTTTTGGTCGTTTTATTACTGAAGAAGTGTTATATATCCTGGATTAAAATTTAATCACATTCGAGTGTATTTGAGCAATTTTGTGGTCAATCATTTGGGTTTTGGAAATCTTCCTAAGTTGCTGGTTTCATTTGCCGTTGAATCTATTACTGCTGTGCTAATTTCTTCTTCTCCTGTTAAATTCTGATCCACAGGTACACTGCTTTGAAACACTCTGTTGTAACCTTGAGTTTGAAGTTGAAATAAATGCATTCATGAATTGGCTATTGAAGTAGATTATTCTGAAGTGGTTTAGTCTAGTTTTTTTTTTACCTAATGTGTATAACATAGACTGTTAAATAATGGACTGTGCAATATGATATTAATTGTAGTCTATAAATGGTAAACTGCTACAATTGGATTCAAATAATTGGCTCTTCAAGTGTAGTCTTAGCTACAGTTAATTTTCTAATTAACTAATCCTTATAAGTACTAGCTGAATTCTCTTTTGCTGTTATGATTTACATAGTTAGTTTGCTATGTAGTTAGTATTTCATATTGGTTATAGTTGAATCACTCTTATTAAACATCCTCATGAAATCGCTAAATTCTATTGGAACTTATATTTGCAATAAAGTGAAAGGTTTTATACTTCAGTTAATCAATTTGCCATAAATTCTGCATGTTAATGTGTTAAAATTCAATTTTTTTTCTCCATCATTCGCATCAAACTCTATCTACACTCAAGCCTTGGTTCTGGGCTCAATGTGAGGCCCAAACGTTGCCCTGATTAAATTGAAAAATGCATTTTTTGGGCCTAGGCTAATGAGCTGCCCTGTTAAACTAAATAATGCATGTTGGACCTTGGCTGATAAATGGCCTGTTTTATGTATATAATTGGGTTTTAATTTTTTTTAAGTCAAAACTCTTTTCATAGAATTACGTTAAGAATATGGGAATTAAGTCATAAATATAAAATTGGGTTTTGAATTAGGTCGGGGGTTCAAGCTAAAAGGAGTGCCCCTTTTGTTTGAATTCGGACTTGAATTCAAAGCCCAATGTTATATTCGTAAATTAATTAAGCCTTTTAGAGACAAATAAATAGAAAATTTTAGTTTACTTTAGGTTGGCCTTTTAATAAAAATGATATGAGTCTCGCCAAATAAAACGCACAAGATGCGGGGTCCTCTATAAGCGTTTGTAAAATTACTTAGACTTCAGGATGGGCAGTTTAGCAAAATCTCACGGCCTTCCCCAAAATAATAATACGTTAGTCGCTTTAGGCGCGCCTTTAATAATTTACTCTCTTAAACTCGGGTGCACATTTATGTGATCCAAATTCAAATCTCAATGGAGTCGAAATGTGTCGATAATCACGGGTACATTGATGTGACGTGGTTCGAAATGCGTTTTTATAACGTTGTAATTCTCTGTAAAAATAATAATAATAAAAGCGATGAGGAGTTAAAATTTGCACACAAGTTTGAGCATGTTTAAATCAGATAATTAAGCCAAATATGACAGTTGAGCAACCGTGCTAGAACCACGGAACTCGGGAATGCCTAACACCTTCTCCCGGGTTAACAGAATTCCTTATCCAGATTTTTTGTTCGCGGACTGTAATACAGAGTCAAACCTTTCCTCGATTCGGGATTCAACCATTGACTTGGGACACCATAAATCTCCCAAGTGGCGACTCTGAATCTCTTAATAAATGAATCACGTTTCGATTATTCTTTAATTGGAAAAACTCCCTTTACCACACCCTTCGCGGGGTGCGGTAGCGCAAAAAGGAGGTGTGACACAAACAACTAAACGAATCACAGAAGAAAACTATCTAAAATAACAGAACTATTGAACGGCAAATCCGTAGCGTAGCATCAGCCTCAATATTATTTCATTTTTCAATAGATGAAGCCACATTAACACAGTCTCAGATGTGTACCTGGAGATGTAAAATGCAATGAAGAGAAAGAGGATCAGCAGTAGCAGTATTCCCAGCAGCAGCAATGGAACAGTTTAAAACAGCCAACACATCATCCAAATAGACCAAAATGAAACCCAGCAATCCACAAAATCACAACAACCAATAATTGACCCCAAAACGATTCAATTGAAACCAAATACCAATCGAAATACAATCAGAAACACCCCTAGAATCCAGCAACAAGAAGCTGAACTCGAAAATGTAACTTGATAATTAGAACTGAAATTCTTTTCAAGGTTCAATGGAAAGGTAGGTTTTACAGTTTGAATCCCAGTATCTTTCAAGTGTTTCTCAAGCTCTAAAAGAAAAGAAACTCTCAGAATCTATTTGGACTCTCCAAAAAAACTCTTAAAAAAAAGCCGATCTCTAAGAACTGATTCCAGGTCTGTTTTTCAGTGCTTTTAGGCTATATCTGATTGCTTTAAAAGAAACTGACCTCAATGTTCTCAAAAATGCTCTCTCAGACTCTCAATTGAATGCCTTCTCCCCCTCTCCCCTCTATGTTCTAAATGCCTCTCATTTATACCAAAAAACCCCACTCGTCTGTCCAGCACTTAACAGACAAATAATAAACATTTCCTCCCATTATATTCTCTAAAACACCACTATTGTATGTTTTGTTCCCTACTAACCCATGTTTCCCTTATTAAATTCAAGCAGGTATGGGCAGCCATTTCTTAATCAATTTCCTTTAAACCCCCATGCTGTTCCTAATTCCCAACCCATCATGTATTAAACAAAGCATTAATTTAATGGCATATTATTACTTACTGACAGAACAATTCAATTAAACCATTTTCCAGTTACTTTCACATTACCCCTGAAATCCCCTGTTATTACCCCTTAAAATTCTATGTATTTACAAATTAAGGTACACAATCCTTCTATCAAGACCCCAGACAAACAGAATTAAGGTGTCAATTTCAATACCTATATAGCCTTATCATGAACTGAAATCATACATCAAACACCAATTGAACAACTTGAAACTGGTATGTACGAAAACAAACAAACAATGAATGCCATATTTTGAAGCAACTACACTAGCATCTAATCAGGGAATCAAACAACATTAAACATTCTGGATTCAATTATACTGAACCTAATGACCTTATGACTAATTCGGATATCGATACTCAAAACAAACGCTAACTAATAACTAAAAACAAACAGAATGACTAAAATAAAACATAAAAGTATAATCTCATCAGAAACTAGATGTGACGACCCAAAGGGTCATCACCTGTTTTCCTCATTTGTTCCGTGCTTCCGAGGCCTTGAAAATCTCATTTTATATTACCTCGATTTGCGTGCACAGTCCGGGCGCGTAGCTGGAAAATTTTTATGTTGAAATATGTAAATTCTGTGAAAAATTTGAAGAATTTTGATATTAATATTGATATAGTTGTCTTTGGTCAACATTTTTGGTAAACGGACCCGGACCCGAGTTTGGACGGTCCTGGAAGGTCCGTAGAAAAATATAGGACTCGAGCATGTGCTCGAAGTCGAATTCCGAGGCCTAGAGCCCGAGATATGAATTTTTCTGTTAAATTGTTTTCTGAAATTATTAAGGAAAAATGAACATGAAAATGAGTTAGAAAATATAGGTATCGGGCTCGTATTTTGGTTTCGACGCCCGGTACAGGTCTTAAATATGCGTTAAGCGCTATCTGTAAAGTTTGGTCGAAATCGGACGTCGTTTGACGTGTTTCAGACCTAAATATCAAATATTAGAGGTTGATGAACTTTGAAATGAAAGTGATGATCTTGGGGTTTAATTCGTTGATTTTGATGTTATTTTAGCGATTTGATCGCTCGAGCAAGTTCGTAGGATGATATTGAGTGAGGGTGTGTGTTTGGTTGGGAACCTCGAGGGCTCGAGAGTGTTTTTGGAGGTGTTACGGGGTGAGTCTTCCTTAAAAATATTGCAGAAAACCTGCAACAGGTGCCCAGGCCTTTTCTTCATCGCGAACGCACCCCATCCCTCGCGTTCGCGAAGCACCAGAATTCCCTTTATCGCGTTCGCATATGACATCTCGCGTTCGTGTAAGCCAAAATTGGGACCCCTGTAGTTTCCTCTTCGCGTTCGCGTGGGCCTTCATGCGTTCGCATAGAAGAACCCAGGACCTCCCCTGCCTGCCTTCTTCGTGTTTGCGTAAGGCTTATCGCGAACGCGATGCTTCCCAGCACTTCCTCATTGCGAACGCGACACCACTGTCGCGAACGCGTAGCGTATTTTTGCCCAGTGAAAATTTTAAAAACGGGACAGAACTAGTGTATTCGGATTTCTCACTCTT
>MU677787.1:0-44197 GCA_026770625.1 Nicotiana glauca
TTAGTTTGGGTAGAATGAGACCTAACAGGCTTGCTCGGTCGGGTTTACTTGGTTGAGCGTCGGTCGCGCTCCTCGGATTTTTGGGGCGTGACAGACCCCATCCCATATCATAGAAATAGAATACCTGAATCTACCTAGAAGGGTCTAGTCTCCACGTAGCCTCGCTATAATGCGCGATCTTGTCCAAACACTATTACACATAAAGCACCTCAAGTCGCTATGCTCAAAATAGACAGCCATGCACAGATTGATGTCTGAAACCAAGCAATTCATCACACCCATGGTGAAGCAAGTAATATACACCATTCAATCCTAAAAGGACANTACAGACTTTCCTCAGAAACCAGGAAGCAAGACATACCAAGTAACATATGGAAAACTATTCTCAACATCACACTGTTACGGCGTGTAACCCGATCCAGATAACATACCCGTGGCGGCGTGCCACCCCATCCACAAAAATATCTCACATAGGGAGATGCACATCGAGCCAAATTTTCTCATTATAACAAAATACCGAGCATCAGTTGTAGGCATACTGAGTGCATAATGATATCTACTTATGGCATTGTAAGCTACAAAACTCAACTTCCACAATGAATCTCGACAGCACCGCACTATATGTGCCCACAGTCCGAAAATCATAACGCCTCACAGCATAGAAAAGCAACTCATAGATCTCCCCAGATCACTAGCAGGTTCAATAACGATTGAATCAACCTATCCTTCATCAATACAATTCGGGACTAACCAAGCCAACTCAAGCTAAACACGTATCCAATCAGCTTACCAACAAACTCATTACCAAGAAGCCTGAAGCTGCTTCTTCCACTATTATAACTCATGCCGGAGCCGTACAATATGGTGCTCGGCACCAAATAAATACTGAAATCCGCAGTATCGCCTGGCGACATGCCCGGCCATAAGGAACGCATCCGAAAAGTCCCTCAATATCGGAACCGAATCAATGGTAGAAACCTCTACACTGACATCCGCCACAAAGGCCCAATTAAGGAAAGCAATCCTTCCCAGTCGTCTGCTGGTCCTTAGAACACAACCATTCAGCTAGAACATAGTCCGATGCACCTCGCTGCGCAACCTGTGGCCTTTTCCGACATAACTCATAGCAAAATAGTCTAGTAAAACCCAACAAGAACTTCTCTGCCAACTCCATTTGTACAAGCTAAACTGCCAGGACTGAATCCTTCTATCCAAACCAAGCTGAGCAAGCCATCAAAACCCAAGAGCATTGCTGCAAAATGCATGTAAAAGCTCATTACCTCGAACACATGCAAAGAATTAATCATACCCTTACCATACCGATTCGGTCTATTATCAAGCTATTCCGTCTATCAAATTTCTCTTTTTATTCATCATCAACTTGATATTCATCCTTGCTGTAGCATCACAATGTCTCAATCCAGGCTCACCACAGGAGATTCGAAGATAAGACCACACTATCTAAGAGCCATAGGCCACCGAATACTCTCTCAATGCTTCCCATAAATACCATGTTGTAGAATACTTTACTTGAAGAACTTCCTGCGACTAGGAATTCGTTACCATTACTCCCCAGATACTGATACATAGAATCCCATAATTAGCATAAAATACCACAAGTCTTGACCTTTTCCATTGAAAACACAGTCTCTGACCTCATACACAACCTTAAGACACCTAATTTGCTACTTATAAAATCTTAAACACATTAAAACCATTCTCTAGAGTCATTCACTCTATTCAACTTGCATTTAGCCTGCTCAGCTAACAAAACCACCTGTGCCTCATTGGCACTCTGACACCGCAGGATACGACCACATCTCAATACAAACAAGCATCTTCCTTCTCTATACACTGAGCACTCTTTACCAACAAAAGCTCAAGACGTCCTATTATTTGCACACATCTACGAAGCATCATATAACCTTTATCAAAATTTTCCTTCACGAGTGCCATCCTCGGCTCAATTTCTGCAACCAAAACTGATCCGCCAGCATACCTTGAAATGGAACCAACATAGCTCATAACCGTGCAATCAGCTAATCAACAGCAACCTCCCCAACTTGGCTCGAAGCCACATATCAGGACACACTCAATAGCCCATAATACTTTTATTCTAATGATGCCACGATATCATAGTGAGATTAAACTCAAATCATCTGCTACTTTATGAAAACACAGATCCTCGGATACTGAAATCCCCTACAAACCTCGAAGTGACCAAAATTTTACAATTACAACACGTACCTTTCAATTACACATGAGATATTCTAACAATATACATAAGAATCGTACCCCTTAAGAACACTCCGCAAGAGATAACCCACCTGCTTTGCCTCAGTTTAGTATTTCAGCACACCTTCCACCATCATACACACAACACTACCATTTAGTCTTCCTGAGTTTGAACTCATATCGCCACACATAATGTACTTAACTCCCAACTAGGAGATACAAAAATATTCTTCACGCGCCCATATTCAGGCTACACATCAAACCACAATAAGAAACGAATCACTTAACAGTTCATCTATTATCCAGCATACTTCTTCGTCACTACCAAGTCATATAATTACATCTCGCAGTACTAACATACTCATCACATGAATACCAAACTGCCACTTCGGTTAATAGCGACAATACCGAACATATAAGTTCAGAACACTTGCTCACACGATCAACACCTCAGTGCTCAAGCCATAGGCAAAGATCCGGCCTCACTTCCTCCAGACTGGCCCAACATCAAACTCACGGGATCACATCTCGCCCCTTGATCGGGGAATCACAAGCCATCAAGGCACATACAATACTGAGCGCTCATATGCGCATACAGACGTGTGAAAGGAATTTCAAGAGTCATATCTCAAGCTGAATCAAGTACGCACGATAAGAATTCCAATAAAGTGAAGCTTTCCTAAAGGTTCTGCAGCCTCTCAAGGATAAATACAAACGTCTCCGTACCGATCCGCGAGACTCTACTAAACCTGCTCATGACTCATGAGACCTAGTAACCTAGGCTCTGATACCAACTTGTCACGACCCAATTCCCAAACTCGGTCGTGATGGCGCCTCTCGTGAAGACAAGGCCAGCCAACAGAATAACAATGCCCCTTTTTAACAATTAATAAACATAAATGAATGAATAATACGACTTAATAACATTAATGGCCGACATTTACCACCCAACACAACCCGACCGGGGTGTCACAAGTCACGAGCATCTACAGAAGTCTAAATATAACTACAGGTCCAACAATATACAGAATAAAATTTAGAACCAAAGGAAATAATCCAGTGCCGCGAATGCCGACGGTCACTCTGCTCAGCCTCAATAGTAATGCCTTCAATCAGCTAATAACCCGCTACCGGGTGAACAATACCTGCAACTGCACGCGAGGTGCAGGGAGTAAAGTGAGTACTCCAACTCAGTGAGTAATAAAAATAAATAATAACTGAGCATCAAGAAATCATGTAAGGCACTCCATTATGCTATATAGAGCTGTACAACCCTATGAGAAAACAGTAAAACCGTGAGACCTTTAGAAATGTTTTGGCTCAGTTCAAATCTCTTTCGAAAATGGTCTTTTCAGTAATTATGAAAATGGTTTCAAAATAGTTAGTGCTGATTAGCACAAAAAATCTGCCCCTCGGGCACAAATACCAAAGTATATCAGGTAAAAGGCAAGAAGTATGCAAAATGAGCACGTAAAAGCTCGCCCCTCGTGCAATATCTCAAACTGAACCAGCCTCTCGGTCTCTCTCTCTCAATCTCAAATTCCTCTCAGAAACAGTATCACGTAATAACCGCTGTAGCGCGCAGCCTGATCCACATATCGCTGCGGCGTGCAGCTTGATGCATAGCTCGCTGCAGCGTGCAGCCCGATCCATATGGGTACCCACGCTCACTGTGGGTGTGCAGACTCCGGAGGGGCTCCTATAGCCCAAGCGCTATATATCACTGCGGTGTGCAGTCCGATCCAATATATACATACTGCGGCATACAGTCCAATCCATATAATATACTATTGCGGCATGCAGTCCGATCCATATAATATACTACTGCGGCGTACAGTCCGATCCATATATAATCCTCACATCCAGGCGCTAGTCCTCACATCCCTTCGTGTATCCTCACATCCGGCCCTCGGCCGCACTCAGTCAGAATATCGTCACAAGCCTCTCGGGCACTAGTAAAACAGTAGTCCTCCGCCCAAATTATCGTTTAAATTATCATTTAAGACTCAATATGAGTGAAAGTGGCTGAGTTGTAAAGTAGTGGAGGAATAGTATGATTGAGTTCAAGTAATAAGTCAAACAGTGAGGAAAACAGTGAAAATAATTCTCGAAGGGTTCAAATAGTTGGCACGAAGCCCAAGTACGGCAATCAGCCCAAACAACAGTGATAACAAATAAATTCCAGTCAATTACGCGGTAAAATCAACAATCGGGACGGACCAAGTCACAATACCCAACGGTGCTCTACCCCACGCTCATATCCGGCGTGCAAGTCACCTCAATACAACACTATGATGTGCAAATCCGGAGTTTCAAACCCTCAGGACATCATTGACAAGTATTACTCACCTCGAACCGGTGAAATTCCTCGCTCGCGACGCCTTCGCCCCTCAAATTGGCCTCCACGTGCGTCGAATCTAGCCAAAATTAGAGCGAATACATTACAATATGCTAAAGGGACAATACCCAATCGAAAACGATCGAGAAATAGCAGAAATCTTGAAACTAGCAAAACCCGAGCCCCGGGCCCACTTCTCGAAAAATTATAAAACTCACATTAATGGATTCCTCGTCTTGCCACGAGTCAATACATACCAAGAACTCCTAAATCCGAGCTCAAATGACCTATCAAATTCCAATTTAAACTATCAAAAACTCAAGCCCTAACCTCCATTTTTAACCATTAATTCCTTGAATTTCAGTGTTTAATCCATGATTTTACACTATATAAACATAATCCTAGTCCAATAGTTCATACATGATGAAACCCCTTCGGATTCTCTCCAAAATCTCCAAGGAATCGCCTAAGCCGAAGTCAAAAATATTTTCCTTCTCTTTCAATTCGTGAAACACTGATCACTTAAACCCGCTTCTGCGGTTAATTTACCGCACCTGCGGTCACCGCATATGCGCCCACTTGACCTCTTCTGCGGTCTAACTTAACTCACCAGGGACCGCTTCTGCGTTCACAAACCGCTTCTGCGGTCACAAACCGCTTCTGCGATCACAAACCGCTTCTGCGGTCGCCGCTTATGCGGACCCACGTCCGCTTCTGCGGAACACCCAGGTCCTTCAAGGACCGTTTTTGCGACCTAGCCGCATCTGTGGAACCGCTTATGTGGCCCCTTTTTCCGCGGATGCGGAAAGAATAGAACCAACAAAACCTCTTCCATGCAACAAACTCCAAATTCACCGTTTAACCACCCGAAATTACCTAGAGGCCCCCGAGACCTCAACCAAAAGCACAGATATGATCTATTACCTTATTCAAACTTTCTCGAATCATCAAATCACTATAGTTAATTTCAAAATCATCAAATTTCACCAAATCAAAGCCTAAGTTTCTTAAAAACTTTCGAATTGCACATTCGATCAAAAACCCGACAAACGATGTCCGAATGACCTAAAAATTTGCACACATATCCAAAATCACCCAATGAAGCTACAACAACTCTCGGAATTCTATTCCGACCCTCGGATCAAAATCTCACCCATCAACCGGAATTCGCCAAAATTCTAACTTCACCAATTCAAGCCTAATTCTACACCGGACCTCCAAAATCAATTCCGATCGCACTCCTAAGTCACAAATCATCCCTCGAAGTTAACCGAATCACCAAAAATCACATCCGAGCCCTATAACTCATAAGTCAATGTCCGGTTGACTTTTCCAACTTAAACCTTCCTTAAAGAAACTAAGTGCCTCATTTCTTATCAAAACCAATCCCAATCAACTCTCACACACCACATACCGATAATGAAATATTAAGAAGCAATAAACGGGAAAAACGGGACAGTAACACATGAGACGACGGGCCGGGTCGTCACACTAACCAATTGAGTAGAAGCTTTGGGATTGAGTATAATGATTGTCAGTTGTTCCATGAACTTCCTTCATGATTAAATTCTGGATTAAGATAAGTATTTTACTGTATTTTTCTCTTTTATTCTATAATTTAATTTTAAATACAAGCAAAGACAATAAAATTTGATTATAAATCTAATAGAGTTTGCAAGAAATTATAACCACCCAAAGTGGTAAAATTATTATGTCTTGCCATGATCAAATTCATGTATGATTGTGGGAAAAGAATTGAAAACTCGTCTCATTGTATTTGCTCCATTCTCATTCCCTTAAGAGGATGTGATAGCAGTATGTGATAAGTCTAAAAGAAGATAAAATTATTACTACGAATGTATCAATGAATGTGGATATGGCAATAAACGAAATTATAATCGTCATCATTGTGGTGATAAGAACAATAAGGATTCTCAAAATAATCCTTCACTTTGTGAAAGTAATAGTTGTCATCGATTTGGCAAGAGATTTTGTAAAGCAGATATAAATGATTATGGTCCATAAATGATTTGAATGTGACAACACGTAATTTATGAATACATAATCATTCTTGGAAGAATATGAACATGCTAGTGGTAGTGAATATACCACACTCACCTCTAGAAGAAGGTTTGACATACTTTAAGAAAATAATATCATTATTATAGCATGAATGATCATTGGTCACGTGCCTATTGTACGCCAAAATATTTTGGCAATGTGATTATTAAAGGACAATAATAATGCAAGAAACATATCTTGCTTTTAATTTTGACCATAACCATAATGGTATAACTTTCTCCTTAAAAGAGATATTCACCATATGGATGTTGATGTATATCTGGTAGTACCAAATTAATTGAGAGCTCTGGAAAAGCCAATTATTACTATTTTGGAGACACACAATTGATTACCAATAAGGTATTATGCTATAGTAAGTCTCAAAGAAACTTATTCAGTTTTCAAAGTATACACGAAAGCGATCGATTATATTGAGACTATAAATAAAGGAAAGATTTAATATCTTCTACTACTACAACCTGTATCGGGATAATATATATATGAAAATCTACCCGCTTTATTCTCCAGTTTGTACTACAAAAATAAAAGAATACCATACTAAAGTGGATATTTATTGATATAAAAACCCATATTATAATAAACTTAGAGTTTATTGATAATTGCACATGTCATGGTGTAAACCTGAACTTTATCAATATTGATAATTTATCCAGTTGGCATAACTAGTTTAGCCATATCAATTTAAGTATGATGTGCAAAAATAAAAGAGAGTTCATATGGGTACATATTAAAGAACTAGAAAGTTCTTTACGAATTCTCTTACGTTGCTTGTTCTTATTAATAAAAAGATCAACTACAATTGGGATTGAATCTCATGAATGGTGGAAATATCAAAGGTGAATATGGGCCCATTCACCTACCATGTATACCACATAAGATGCATCTATGAGATGGTTATATGTGAGATTATTTATTAACCTGCAATATGGTATTTGCGAGGTAACTTGCTCAATAATTTGATTTAGAGCATAATTTCCAGATTTTTTACTCAAGATAGTTCATCTTGATAAGTTGGTTTACATCACAGTTGGTGTAGCAAAATGATTTATTGAGTTCCTCCACTTAATAACTAAACTATTGCTTATGAGAACAAAGTTATGTATATCAGTTTGATTTACGTTATATACGAAAGTATATTTCATTCTCCCCTCACAAGTGGTTCGGGGTCAGGAACCAAATAATTTTATCTTGTTATTATTGATGTGCGGTGCATAGTTGGATTAACACCATAACGCTTAAAGATGGATTTTTAAAATTGAGGAAGCAAGTTAGTTTTTCTAACATGAGGGGGAGACAATATAAATAGTTGAGAAAAAGTTACGTGTATTGAATTGTCATGTGTACATCTAGATCCTCGAATAAGATAATATGAACTTGAAGTTCAAAAAAGATAATTCATTTTCAATATATTGCAAAGCATGCCAGACGCATTTGCTGACCAAAAGAAAATAACTATATTCTCATTGCAAATGCTCCTATTAAGTCCTAGAAGGACAAAGTCTGTGGTACGCTTAAAGCGTATAGAAAAATTAGTTTCAAATAAACTTCTTGACAAAGAAGATGAACAAATGATCAAAATTATCATAATAAAGGATGCAAGTGATATAGAAGATCACATGACATAACACTTAATAAAATCTCATGAGGGATTCAGGTACCTAAATATATGAAAAGATCTCTATGTTATGTCGTTATGAAAAAAATATTGGAACTGATATAAAATATTTGTCGATGACATCTATCATAGCACTAAGATAGATGAGGATCTTAAGTTTATAGAATATAGACACAAAGATATTGGCTAAATGGAAGAGCCACAATTCAAGTAGAATTGGTTTCATATGAAAGACATGTTGTTTTGGATCTGCAGTTCAAAAGCTTGAAAGAATAAAGTCGATGGTGTGTGCAATCACTTTTATTTATCTTATATGTATAGCATGACATGAAAAGTTGATATGCATCTAAAGTCTATTTAAATGGCTTATTTGACTATACTTATATGAAAATCCCCAAAGGAATTAAATTACTTAAAGCATATAGAATTCATGTTCATGAAGTACTATATCCTGAGTGCAATTTGTGCACATATGTATCTTGCTATAACTATAAGCATGATAATATATAGTGTGATGACTTGGCCGGTTGTCTCATGAGTTATCGCTCCGTTTTACCCATTTTTGCTTATATTTGCCTTAGTTATTGGTTTTAAATATGATCGGGTTGGTTGGCCTGGGTTTGGAAAGGTTTTGAGAAGGTTTGAGACACTTAGTCTCTTTTAAGAAGGCTTAAGTTAGAAAAGTCAACCGGATGTTGACTTATGCGTTAGAGGGCTCAGATGTGAGTTCCGATGGTTCAGATAGCTTCAGGAGATGATTTGGGACTTAGGAGTGTGATCTAAATAAGTTTTGGAGGTTCGGAGTAGATTAAGCTTGAATTGACGAAGTTGATATTTTGGCGATTTCCGGTTGATAGGTGAGATTTTGATATAGGGGTCAGAATGGAATTCCAAGAGTTGCAGTAGCTTCTTTATGTCATTTAGGATGTGTGTGAAAAATTTCAGCTCATTCAAACGTGGTTTGGTTGGGGTTTTTGATCAAAAGCGGAATGCGGAAGATTTTCGAACCTTAGGCTTGAATTCGATGTGTGTTGGTGGTTGTGATGTTGTTTGAGGTATTTTAAAGATTGGTACAAGTTTGAATGAGGTTATGGGGTATGTTTCCATGTTTGGTTGAGGTCCCAAGGGCCTCGGGTGAGTTTTAGGTGGTCAATCAGACCATTTCATGTTGTTGAGAATTGCAGAAAAACTGCTGAAGTGTTGCAGAGAATTTGACCTTTGTGTTCGCGAGTAGGTCCTCATATTCGCGAAGGGTTAGCTAGTTAAGGCTAAGGTTTTGGCCTTCATGTTCGCCAGGAAGGTTCTGCGTTCGCGAAGGGCTGGGTGATTAGGCATCGCGTTCGTGAGGAGGGGAGCGCGTTCGTGTAGAGGAAGTTGGGCAACTGAGTTTCAGGAGGTTTGTTCATCGCGTTCGTGAGAGAAGGAGCGTGATCGCGAAGGGTCAAGCTGAGGAGTCATCGTATTCGCGAGTGGATAGTCGCGATCGCGTAAGAGGAAATCTTGGTCAAGTCATTTTGTGCCTCACGAATGCAAGGCTTTGACCGCGTTCGCGAAGAAGGATTTTAAGGTTTGGGCAGAATCTCCGCTCAGGTTATTACCAGTTGAAGATCAGGGGCTCATATATTCTTAATATAGCTTTCAAGACCCGATATGGTCATTATGAGTTCTTGGTGATGTCTTTCGGGCTAACCAATGCCCCAGTAGCGTTCATACATTTGATGAACAGTGTGTTCTAGCCATATCTCGACTCGTTTGTCACAGTCTTCATTGATGACATTTTGGTATACTCGCGTAGTCCGGAGGAGCATGCGGAGCATTTGAGAATGGTGTTTCAAAGATTGAGAGAGGAGAAGCTTTAAGCAAAGTTCTCTAAATGCGAGTTCTGGCTGAGTTCAGTGGCTTTCTTGGGGCACGTGGTGTCCAGCGAGGGTATTCAAGTTGACTTGAAGAAGATAGAGGCGGTTTAGGGTTGGCCCAAACCGTCCTCAGCTACAGAGATTCGCAATTTTCTCGGCTTGGCAGGTTATTATCACCGATTTGTTCAGGGATTCTCATCCATTGCATAGCCCTTGACCAAGTTGACTTAGAATGGTGTTTCGTTTCAGTTGTCTGGAGTGTGAGAAGAGCTTTTAGAAGCTCAAGACTGCCTTGAACACATCTCCACTATTAGTATTGCCATCATCTTCAGGTTCTTATACCGTGTATTGTGATGCTTCGAGAGTTGGTATTGGGTGTGTTATGATGCAGGAGGGTAGAGTTATTGCTTATGCTTCTCGTCAGTTGAAGCCTCATGAGAAGTACTACCCTGTTCATGATTTGGAGTTGGCTGCCATTGTTCACGCATTGAAGATTTGGAGGAATTATTTGTATGGTATGTCTAATGAGGTGTATATCGATCATTGTAGCCTCCATCACTTGTTTAAGCAAAAGGATCTCAATTTGAGGCAGCAGAGGTGGTTGGAGTTGCTTAAGGATTATGACATTACTATTTTATATCACCCGGGGAAGGCCAATGTAGTGGCCGACATTTTGAGTCGAAAGGCAGTGAATTTGGGGAGTTTGGCATATATTCCAGTTGGGGAGAGACCTCTTGCAGTTTATGTTCAGGCTTTGGCCAATCGGTTTATGAGGTTGTATATTTCGGAGCCTAGTAGGGTATTGGCTAGTGTGATTTCTCAGTCTTCCCTATATGAGCGCATCAAAGAGCACCAGTATGATGATCCATATTTGCTTGTCCTTAAGGACAAAGTTGAGCATGATGATGCCAGGGATATGACTATTGGAGATTATGGGGTGTTGAGGATGCAGGGACGAATTTGTGTGCCTAACGTGGATGGGCTTTGGGAGTTAATTCTAGAGGAGGCCCATAGCTCGCGGTATTCCATTCATCCAAGAGCTGCGAAGATGTATCAGGATCTGAGACAACATTATTGGTGGAGAAGAATGAAGAAAGACATTGTGGGATTTGTAGCTCGATGTCTCAATTGTCAGCAGGTGAAATATGAGCATCAAAGAACGGGTGGCCTGCTTCAGCGGATGGATATTCCAGAGTGGAAGTGGGAGCAGATCAGTATGGACTTTTTAGTTGGACTCCCACGGACTTTGAAGAAGTTCGATGCTATTTTGGTGATTGTAGATCGGCTGACCAAGTCCGTGCACTTCATTCCTATTTGTACTACTTATTCCTCTGAGCGGTTAGTAGAGATATATATCCAGGAGATTGTTCGGTTGCATGGTGTCCCAGTTTCCATCATTTCAGATAGGGGCACTCAGTTTACATCATAGTTTTGGAGGTCTGTACAACTAGAGTTGGGTACTCAGGTTGAGTTGAGCATAACTTTTCACCCTTAGATGGACGGGCAGTCCGAGCGCACTATTCAGATATTGGAGAATATGTTACGCACTTGTGTTATTGATTTTGGAGGGTCATGGGATCAGTTCCTACTGCTCGTGGAGTTTGCTTATAATAGCAGTTACCAGTCAAGTATTCAGATGGCTCTATATGAGGCTTTGTATGGGAGACGGTGTAGATCTCCAGTGGGTTGGTTTGAGCCGAGCGAGGCCAGGCTATTGGGTACAGATTTGGTGCAGGATGCTTTAGACAAGGTGAAGGTGATTCCGGAGAGACTACATACAACGCAATCGAGACAAAAGAGCTATGCTGACAGGAAGGTTCGTGATGTATCCTATATGGTTGGTGAGAAGGTTTTGTTGAAGGTTTTACCCATGAAGGGTGTTATGAGGTTTGGAAAGAAGGGTAAATTAAGTCTACGATTTATTTGACCTTTTGAGGTACTTCGGAGGATCGGGGAGGTGGCTTATGAGCTTGCTTTGCCACCCAGCCTGTCAGGTGTGCACCTAGTATTCCACGTTTCTATACTCCGGAAGTATGTTGGGGACCCGTCTCATGTTTTGGATTTTAGCACAGTTCAGTTGGAGGGTGATTTGACTAATGATATGGAGCCAACAGCTATTTTAGAGCGTCAGGTTCAGAAGTTGAGATCAAAAGATATAGCTTCAGTGAAAGTGCAGTGGAGAGGTCAGTCCGTGGAGGAGGCTACCTGGGAGATCGAGTAGGAGATGCAGAGCATATATCCCCACCTATTTAAGGCGTCAGGTACGTTTCTTGACTCATTCGAGGATGAACGTCTGTTTAAGAGTGGGAGAATGTGACGACCCTGCCGGTTATCTCATGAGTTACCGCTCTATTTTCCCCATTTATGCTTCTATTTGCCTTAATTTTTGGTTTTAAATGTGATTAGGTTGGTTGGCCCAGGTTCGGAAAGGTTTTGAGAAGGTTTGAGACACTTAGTCTCTTTTAAGAAGACTTAAGTTAGAAAAGTCAATCGGATGTTGACTTATGCGTTAGAGGGATTGGATGTGAGTTCTGATGGTTCGGATAGCTTCGGAAGATGATTTGGGACATAGGAGTGTGATCGAAATGAGTTTAGAGGTTCGGAGTAGATTTAGGCTTGAATTGGCAAAGTTGATATTTTGGTGATTTCCGGTTGGTAGGTGAGATTTTGATATAGGGGTCGGAATGGAATTCCGAGAGTTGAAGTAGGTTCGTTATGTCATTTGGGATGTGTGTGCAAAATTTCAGGTCATTCAAACGTGGTTTGGTTGGGTTTTTGATCAAAAGAGGAATGCGGAAGATTTTAGAACCTTAGGCTTGAATTCGATGTGTTTTGGTAGTTTTGATGTTGTTTGAGGCATTTTGAAGATTGGTATAAGTTTGAATGAGCTTATGGGGTATGTTAATGTTTGGTTGAGGTCCCAAGGGCCTCAGGTAAGTTTCGGGTGGTCAATCGGACCATTTCATGTTGTTGAGAATTGAAGAAAAACTGCTGAAGTGTTGCAGAGAATTTGACCTTCGCGTTCGCGAGTAGGTCCTCGTGTTTGCGAAGGGTTAGCTGGTGAAGGCTAAGGTTTTTGCCTTCACGTTCGCAAGGAAGATTCCGGGTTCGCGAAGGTCCAGGCGATTAGGCATCGCGTTCGCTAGGAGGGGAGCGCGTTCGCGTAGAGGAAGTTGGGCAACTGAGTTTCAGGAGGTTTGTTTATCGCGTTCGCGAGAGAAGGAGCACGATTGTAAAAGGTCAAGCTGACGAGCCATCGCATTCACGAGTGGCTGATCGCTATCACATAAGAGGAAATCTTTGTCAAGTCTTTTGTGCTTCGCGAACGCGAGGCTTTGACCGCGTTCGCGAAGAAGGATTTTAAGGCCTGGGCAAAATGTTTTAAAAAGGCTATTCCGCGACTTTGAACACTTTTTACACCATTTTTTGAACGGGAAAAGAGCTTTGAGGCGATTTTGAAGAGAGAAAATCATTGTTCTTCATTGAGGTAAGGATTTTGGACCCTAAAACTCGATTATTTGTGATTAAGGTACAAAATATCTGTGTTTATATCATTAAAATCAGTAGAAAAAGGTAGAGTTGGGGCTTGAGATTATGAGACCTTCTAGGGATGATTTGAGGGGTCAAACGAACTCTGATTTTTGAGTACTTTATATGTACGGACTCATGAGATGATGAAGAACATTTTGGTATAAAGTTTGTCCAGTTCTAGGACGCAGGCCCGGGGTTTAGGTTTTGACTGATTTCGGGTTTTGTGCTTAAAATCTATATTTTTCAATTGGAATTCGTTTGTTTAGCATAATTTAATGATAAAAATCTGAACTTGGTAGATTTGGAGCACTCAGAAGTTGTTTCGAAGGGCAAAGGCATTGCAAGCTAGATTTCTGGTCGGATTGAGGTGAGTAATGATTTTAAATGCTGTCTTGAGGGTATGAAACCCCAGAATTTCACGGCGTACGTCTATGTTGAGGTGACTTACACGCTAGATGACGAGCGTGGGGTAGAGCACCGTTGGGGATTGTGACTTAGTCTATCCCGAATGATTATTTTACTGTGCATTTGATAGTTAACTGTTTGATATTATTATATTTTGGGCTAAATGCCATATGTGGGCTTCGTGCTAGCCATTTGAACCCTTAGGGGATTTTTAAATGATATTTTCCTCACTGATTGATTTCATACTGGTGCTCAGTCATACTATATTTTACTATTTAAAAGACTCAGCTGTATTATTCTATTTTAAACACATTAAATGATATTTTCAAAGATATTTGAGCTGAGTTTCATATCTTACTGTGGCCCGAGGGGCTTATGAGATTCTAACTGAGTAAGGCCGTGGGCCTGAGTTGTGAGGATACATTTGGGTCAGGCTGCATGCTGCAGCAGTGATACATTGATTATAATAATGAGGCCGAGGGCCTGAGATTTGTACACCACAGGGTGGCTTGAGATTTATATGAGGCCGAGAGCCTATTTATGATGCCACAAGATGGCTTGATTATGCACTTGGGCCGCAAGGAGCCCCTCCCAGAGTCTGTACACCCGCAATGAGCGCGGGTACCCATTGTGATTTGAGATATAGCCCCAGGGGCTGGTATTGTTCTGTGACATTGCCCGAGGGGCTGATTCTGTTATTACTGTGCCTGAGGGGCAGTTATTATGTGTTTACTTTTTAGTTGTTTTCCGGTATATTATTAACTGTTTAAGAGAGGTTTATGAAATTTCATTGTTTAACTATATTTACTGATTTTTCATGCCTCTTGTAGCTTAATGTTGTGCCTTACATGATTTTCTATTACTCAGTCTTCATTTATTTTTATTACTCACTGAGTTGGAGTACTCACTTTAATCCCTGCACCCCTGTGTGCAGATTCGGCGCTACAGGTCCTACTCCTGAGGGTTGATAGTTCTAGCAGGTCTTCGGAGATTTAGGAGGTAGCTGCTTGGTGGTCCGTAGCCCAGTGCATTCTCCCTCTATTTCAGTTTTCTTTTGATTCAGTTATGTGGTAGTGGATAAGAATCTAGAATTTTAGTATTGTTTTAGATGCTCGTGACTGGTGACACCCTGATGTCGGGCTGTGTTGGTTTTTATTTCCGCAACTTATATTGTTATTTTGGGATTTATTAACATTAAAGACCTTGGTTTATTATTTTAACTGCTTAAGGTGAATTGGAAGTGTGTCGGCTGGCCTTGCCTTTACGAGAGGTGCCATCACCACCGGGTTTGGATTTAGGATCGTGACAGATAGCGAAAATCTCTATGGAGATATTGAAAAGTCCATTCCATGGCATGTTATGAAAACATTACAAATCTATCAGGAATGATGATGTCAAGGTGAAACATATTCATTCAAGTAATAAAATGACTGATTTGTTTATAAAATCTCTACCAATGATCTTTTGAAGATGGTGCACAAGATTGGGATGAGAAGGCTCAAGTATGTGAATTGATGCACTCATCAGGGGGAGTTAATGCGCGTTGCGCTCTTTTTCTCTTACAAGGTTTTGTCCCACTAGGTTTTCCTTGCAAGGTTTTTAATGAGGCAACCAAAAGATGTATTGTTAGATATATGTACTCTTTTTCCTTTTCTAAAATTATTTTCCCATTGGGTCTTATTTAGTTAAGGTTTTAACGAGGTACATTATCTGTTGAATAGACATTCAAGGGTGAGTGTTATAAATAAAATTTTATTTATGGTGAATGTCTATATTTAGAGAGATTCTAGGGTTTGTTACTTGGTAGCTAACTCACTCTCTCCCTATAAATAGAGGGTTCTATTCCATTGTAATTGATCCCAAAGCAATAAGAATTCCTCTCTCTCTCTTTCTCTATAATATTGTTCTTCTACTTTTATTGTTTCATAACAATCTTTAATTTATAAAATAAATGTTTGAAAAATTCATTGAAGAAACTTCTTATTGAATGAGAAAGTTTCTAATATTTGAAGATGATTAATACATTGTCGTTATTCAAAAAGGCCAAAGACGGAGTGTATTCTAATTTTAGAACAACGTCAAAGTTTCTTTTGTTTAAGAAAGCAACAATATTAACCGGAATATGAACTAGTTACTTTTCATTAAAGTAAGTACATATTATTAAGAAACTTATCTCAAAGTAATAATATGAAATAAGAAAACAAACAAGAATGTAGAGGGCAAGAGATGGGAGCTTCTTATTTCTTTCAAGTATTTCAAGTGTGTTACAAAATGACTTCTCATCCTCTATTTATAGTACTACATAGAGGTATACCAAAAGAATTCCATAAATATAACATTAATTATTTGAGATCATGGGGGAGGTATGTGAGTTCGTCTGGTAAGGAGATTAGTGGAGCAGTACAGGGAGAGAAGAAGGATTTGCATATGGTGTTTATTGACCTTGAGAAAGCTTACGATAAAGTATCGAGAGAGGTCCTATGGAGGTGTTTAGAGGTTAGTGGCGTTCCGGTAGCATACATTAGAGTGATAAGGATATGTATGATGATGCTAAGACTTGGGTGAGGATTGTGGGGGTGACTCAGAGCATTTCCCTGTGGTGATGGGGTTTCACCAGGGATCGGCTCTTAGCCCATTTTTGTTTTCCTTGGCGAGGGATGTACTGTCGCGACACATCCAAAGGGAGGTGCCTCGGTGCATACTATTTTTCGATTATATAGTGTTGATTGAAGAGACCTGTAACGGAGTTAATGCAAGGTTGGAGGTTTGGAGACAGACCTTGGAGTCTAAAGGTTTCAAACTGAGTAAAACCAAGACAGAATACTTGGAGTGCAAATTCGGTGACGGGACCCATGATGCAGATGTAGAGGTTAAGCTTGATGCTTAAGTTATCCCCAAGAGAGCGAGTTTTAAGTATCTCGGGTCTATTATCCAGGGTAACGGGGAAATTGACGAAGATGTTGCACATCCGCAGTGGGATGGATAAAGTGGAGGCTCACTTCCAGTGTTTTGTGTAATAGAAATGTGCCACTAAGACTTAAGGGTAAGTTTTATCGAGTGGTGGATCGACCGGCTATGCTGTATGGGACTGAGTGTTAGCCAGTCAAGAACTCCCACCTGCAGAAGATGAGAGTAGCAAAGATGAGGATGTTGAGATGGATGTGTGGGTGTACCAGGAGAGATATGATTAAGAATGAAGCTATCCGGTACAGAGCGGGAGTAGCCTCTGTGGAGGACAAGATGCGGGAGTCGAGGCTGAGATGGTTGGGACATGTTAAGAGAAGAAGCATTGATGCTCCTATCAGGAGGTGTGAGAGGTTGTCTATGGAGAGTTTGAGAAGAGGTCGAGGTATGCTTAAGAAGTACTGGGGAGATGTGATTAGACACGACATGACACTGCTTCATCTCACTGAGGACATGACCCTTGATAGGAGGGTGTGGAGGTAGATGATTAAGGTAGAAGGTTAGTAGGCAGTTTATAGTTATTAACCGATAGTCTTAGTAGCATGCATGTCCCTTCATATTCTTAGATTTCTAGTACGTTATGCGGTTGTGTTTGCCTCAGTGCTGCTATTATTTGGTACTACTTATCCTTTATCCCCCCCACTTGTTCTTTTTCCTTCCTTCCTTACTTTCCATTTCTTCTTCTTGTCCTTCCTGAGCCGAGGATCTATTGGAAACAACCTCTCTACCTGCATTAGGTAGGGATAAGGTTTGCATATAGACTACCCTCCCCAGACCCAACCTGTTGGGATCAAACTGGGTTTGTTGTTGTTGTTGTTGTTGGGGAGGTATGTGAGTTACAACCATAACTCCACAAGTATTAGTGGGAGTTATGGAGATAATGGAGAAGAGTAGTGGGTATTACTCATTTGGTGGTTATAGACATCCACTATAATTATATTTTATAACACTCCCTCTTGAATGTCCATAATAATGTATCTCGTTAAAACCTTACTAAAAAAATTCCGTGGGAAGAAATCTTAGTGGAGGAAAAAGAGTACACATATCATGTAATACGCATTGTTTGATGTCTCGTTAAAAACCTTGCTAGAAAAATCCAGTGGGATAAAACCTCAGGTAAAGAAAAAAGAGTGCAACGTATATCTTACTACCCCTGATGAAAACATCACTTTACTTTTCGGAAATGACGTATACTAATACCGTACACCAGCTTCTCAAATCCTGGGGTTGGTAATGATTTATTGAACATATCCACCAAATTATCAATCAAATAAATTTTTTGGACGTCTATATCACCAATCTGTCGAAGATCATGTCTGAGAAAAACTTTGGTGAAATGTCCTTTATTTTGTTGCCTTCAATATATCCTTCTTCCAATTGATATAAGCAAACAACATTATCTTCAGTATTATTGGAATCTTCTCTTCAAGGAAAAGTCATACGTCTGTTGTGTATTGAGTCTCTTGCTTTATCAGTTGTTTATCTTGGCATGACCTGAATAAGTTCAACAATTAACTACCTTGTAAAATGATAATATGACAGTACTCTCACATGCAAATAGATTGTTTGAAGAACGAACTTCAGGAAAATGCTTGCATTTGTATAAGCAACAAAATCTTGGCAATATTTGTTACAATAAACAAATCTACATCAAGTATTCCTTTTGAAATATCTCCACATAGGAATCAAACTATATCTCGCTAGCATATTGTTATACTTATGGTTCTGACCAGATATATTTATGAAAAGTCTTGTGGTTCAAGTCATCTTTATGTCTATCGATTTGATTTTTCATTTCACTTTTAGGTGTTGGGACTATCTGTCCAACTTCACATTTTCGGGTGAAGTCAATTTCATTGCGTACTTTTCATTTGGCCAATTATTTATTTGTCCAAATTCCATGATAGATTTGAGCTCAAGATCCTCGTCAATATTAATAATATTGAATGCTACATTATATTAACAATATCAACAATGATCATTCTATATCGGTTCCATCACCAATCAAATAAAGACATAACTTATCGAGATCTCAATAGTTTGTGATACCTGAGTTCTATCTCATGAGGTTTTATAAAGTGTAATGTCGTGATGATCTTATAGATAACGTGCCTTCTTAGTATGACCATCTTTATCATTTGTTCCTCTCCTTCTTCAAGGAGTTTTATCTTTGGAATCGATTAGTCTATTGCGCTTCATGTATTCCATAGACTATGTCCATCATGGACTTTATTCTATTTGGAGCATTAGCAGCTGAAATATAACATTTATCTTTCTGTTAGCAAATGAATCTAGAAATATTTTGCAAATGAATTATTACTTGAACTTCAAGTTCACATTTTCTTGTACGAGGATCTAGGTGCACTCATAATAATTCATTTCATGTTTTACTTTTTCAGCTGCCCATTTTCTCCCCCTAATGCTGGGATCGCACATTTTTTGACCTTCTTTTGGAGCCCATCTTTATATATTGTGGTGGGATAATTAAATCATATAGCACATCCATATTTCTAAATGAAAATTATTTGGTTCCTGACGCTGAATCAATTAAGATAGGGAGAATTTATCATAACGTATTGGCTAGATGCGTACAAGTGCTATTGTATATTAAATAATATACCTCATAGCAAATTTTGATTTGGGAGTTTTATTCTTATAACCAATGGTTTAGCTTAATTGAAGCATACAGTTTCTGCTAAACCAACTTGGATTTAAACCAGCATTATCAAGATAAATTATCATAATTTTTATTCTGGAACTGCGCTCTAATAATTTGAGCAAGCAACCTTGCAAAAGCCAAATTGCAAGTTGATAACAAACGTACATGTGACCATAGACTAGATGCATCTATTAAAATTATTTAATAGTAAATGGTCCACATGGCAGGTGATTGAGACCATACAAATATATCACCTTTTATTTGTTCCAGATATCAAGAGATTCAATCCCAACCTAAACTGGTATATCATGAGAACAAGCAGCACAAGAGAATTTTTTGAAGAATCTCTATTTCTTCAATTTATGCTAATGTGAATTCTCAAGTAATCTTCACATCATAATTGAACCAGAATGGCCAACCGGTCATGCCAACTAATCTTTATTTCAGTAAACCTCTAGTTTACTTGTGGCATGTGATTCCATCATCATGCTTATACATGTGTAATACAAATAGAAGAAAAATCAGGTAACCTTTCATATTTACCCGGTATGATTATAGTAATATGAAGATATTCAAACTTCTTTTCATTTATAGTCTCAATATGCCAACCATTTTGGCTAATACATTTGAAATTCAAAACGTTTCTTTTGAGACTTACTACAATATCTATGTCATGAACTATTTTATTCATCCGAGTAGTAACAAATTAGCTCTTTCGGAGCTCTTAATTGACTTTGTACTACAAGATCTTTTGTCACACCATCCATATGGTGAATGTCTCCTTCACGAAGAAAATCATATCATAATAATTGTCATGGTCAAAATCACCATTAATAAAATCATTTCTTGCTTTAATTTTGCCTTTAATAACCTTTTATAAGGCATGTCAAAATATTTTTGACATACCACATGTACGCGACCAATGATATATTCATGTAACTATATTGTAATATTCATTATATTTGTTTCTCTCAAAATTCCCTTAGAGGTGAGTTGTGGTGTGTATCGAATCATACATTTTACGTCATTATTCATTACTCTTATCACATATTGTTACATTCACCTTCAGGAATGATTCTGCATTCTCAATGCTTATCACAAGTCACATTTTCTTCAAATAACGGAGTGTAGTTATCGCGATATGCTTTATAAATTTTTCATATCAATTTGATGGTAAATATTTCTTCACCTTTTGAAGGACTATTTTGAAAAACCTTATTGTTCTCCTTTTTACAATTACCATAATGATGACTATTATTATTTTGGTCTTTGTCACACACAGTTTCACTGAACAACCACTTGTCTTCATTCAGACTTATTATATACCGATATCATAATCACTTCAAGAATGGAGCAAATCAAGTGGGACATTATTATATCATCAATACGGTGCATTGGGACTCAAACCCAATGCATTACCCATATAAAGGCATGTTAGGCTAAAATGAGTTGGGACTCGAACCCAATTCTTATCATCATGGAGCATCAGGACTCAAAATCCGATGTCTTACCCTCATGGTGCGTTGGGACTTGAACCCACCGTATAATATTTGTCATAATTTGTCTCATTCACTTCGAAAATAGAACATAATTTTACATAGCCATAAATTTAAATTTTGATAAATTCGACCTAGTAAAATTATCATTAAAAATAAGTGAATTGAAAATGATAAGAAATAAAGTTTTCGATCCAGCACATACTCATATACTAATATACTATATATAAATCTATCAGAACATATAGTTTAGATATAGTACTATATATATCATGCATTAACATTTCATTACCTATAAGAAAGACGAGACAAATAATGAATGACTCTAACACACTTGTTCAAGCCAACTAGTGTAAAAATCAGTAAAATTCAAATGCAAACTAACATAAGACTAGTGGAATCAGACGTCTTTTTCCTCTTAACAAACGAGGGTATATCTATTTTAAATTAATCACATATAAAAAACTTATAGCCAAAGCCAATTTTAGTAAAACCAGTAACGAGATAATTCATACGTTTGGTTTATTACAAAACCATTCCCATTTGCCAAACAAAGTAAAATAAATTAGTTACATACCTAACTCTTACCGAAGAGCATTTGTACCGTGTTGGCATCACTAATTGTGTAATATCACTAAGCCTTCGTGGAAAGACTTATCAAGACCTAACCATGCTTTATTCTTTGTGAAAATCCCTTAATTGAGGAACATATCCTAAGTTGGTTAGAAGTCATTCTGATAATGTATTAAGAAATTTAGCTCAAAGTAATAATATGAAACAAGAAAATAGACAAGAATATAGAGGGCAAGAGATGAGAGCTTCTTATCTCTTTCAAGGGTTTCAAGTGTGTTACAAAATGACTTCTCATCCTCTATTTATAGTACTGCATAGAGGTATACCAAAAGAATTTCATAAATAGGCCATTAAGCATTTGAGATCATGATGGAAGATCAGGAGGGAGGTATGGGAGTTACAACCATAACTCCGTAAGTAGTAGTGGAGTTATGGAGATAATGACGAAGAGTAGTGGGTATTACTCATTTGGTGGTTATGGACATCCACTGTAATTATATTTTATAACACATATCAAATTTTATACTTTTATTTTATTAACAAAGATAAATTAGCTTCTAAGCAACACCATTTAGCATTCGCATTCCAAACGAAGAAAGGGCCGAGAAATGTACCTAAAAATCAAAAAGAAAAGATAAGATAGAAAATGTAAGTACACAAGGATAATTTCTAAAATTATTTCAGGAATATTTAAAGAAATTTGACAAACAAACGAAAATAAATTATAGGACAAAAGTAAATGGCATCTAATACACAACAATGATTGAAGACATGGGTGAGAAAAGTGGGATTGATCTTATAAATCGATAAGTCAAAAATAAGTTTTGAACTTGGTAATCATTCATATGAATTTAGCAATACATATGACATATAGGCATTACCATGATTATTGATATCGGTTTTGTCTATGCATTTATTATTGCTCCCACATTCGTGAGGCAATTTTTTGACGATTAACTATATCATAGGCAGATTAGTAGTTTAAATCGGAAAAAGCCTTAATATAATATATAACTACAAAATAAAAAATGAAAGAAAGACAAAGAGCAAAAAAATCACCTTGAGAGCTTGGAACGTAATATCCATATGTAACGATCCGACCAGTCGTTTTGAGCTTTTGCACTTTGATCGCCACTTCTCGGGCATGACTTGCCCCGTGTGATGTATTATGACTTATGTAAATCGTTGTTTTTGGTTTTCAGGGTAATCGGAATGAATTTGGAAGAGCAATTCTCAATTTGAAGTCTAAAATTTGGAAGGTTTGACTTGTTTGTATTTGATCTGGGGTTGGAATTTTTATGATTTGGTTAGCTCCGTTAGGTGATTTGGGACTTATGAGCATGATCAGAATGCATTTTGTCCGTGGAAGGTTTAGGCTTGAATTGACGAAATTGAGATTTTGGTATTTTCTGGTTGATAGGTGAGATTTTGATATAGTGGTCGGAATGGAATTTCGGAAGTTATAGTAGCTCCGTTATGTCATTTGTGACATGTGTGCAAAATTTCAGGTCATTCGGGCGTGGTTTGGTTGGGTTTTTGATCAAAAGCGGAATTCCGAAGATTTTTGAAAGTTTGGCTTGGATCCGATATGTTTTGATTGATTTGGTGGTGTTTAAGGTGTTTTGAATATTGGAACAAGTTTGAATAAGGTATTGGGATATGTTTGTGCTTTAGGTTGAGGTCCCGAGGGCCTCGGGGTGATTTCGGATGGTTGACGGGGAGTTTGAGGAATGTTTGCAGCTGCTAAACTTTTGTTGCTTCTGATATTTCCGCACCTGTGGTTTTGGGACCACAGGTGCGATGCCGCACATGAGGAGGAAGAGCTGCAGAAGCCAATTATTGAGGAATTTGACGAACCGCAGATGCGGTTATGGGACTGAACTTGCAAAGCTACAGGTGCGGAATGTTAAGCGCGGGTACGAGTTTGCCCCGTTAAGTGAAGAATCGCAAAAGCGGTTATGTGGCCGCATATGCGGTACTGCATAAGTGGTTATTATGCCGCAAATGCGAAAATTCCTAGGCAGAAAATATAAATTGTGTCCTTTGCGAATTTTGAGCTATTTCACCATTTTTATCTCGGCTTTGGAGCTTTTTGGACGATTTGAGAGAGGGATTTCAAGGGAACTTCATTGAGGTAAGGAATTTGGACTCAAAACTAATTCCTATGCTATTATTTTATGGATTAGAGCTAGGAATTATCGAAATAAAGGGTGAAATTTTGGGAAACTAGGGCTTGGTATTGGAGACCTATGATTGAGGATTTGATGGACCAATTGAGGTCCGATTTTAATATTCTTGGTATGTATAAACTCGTGTGAGGACGAGGATTCTATTGATGTTACTTTTATCGGATTCCAAGTCGTGGGCCTGGGGGCCGTATTTGAGCAATTTCGGGATTTTTGATGTAAATTGGATATTTTCGAGTGAGCTTCGTCCCCTTAGCATATTCTGATGATTATGTACTGATTGTGGCTAGATTTGGAGCATCTGGAGGTCGATTCATGCGGGCAAAGGCATCGCGGGCTAGAGTTTGGACCGGATCAAGGTCTGTAATGATTGTAAATGATGTTCTGAGGTTATGAAATCCCGGATTGCATATCGTTGTGCTATATTAAGGTGGCACACATGCTAGATGTCGAGCGTGGGGGCGTGCACTATTGGGGATTGTGATGTAGTCCATCTCGAATGATTGTTTTACTGCGTATTTGATTGAAAACTATTTGCTACCACCATGTTTTGGGTTGAATGCCATATTTGGGCCTCGTGCCAACTATGTGAACCATTTGGGATTTTTATTGATATTTCCTTACTGTTTTGACTTCAAACTTATACTCAGTCATGCTATATTCTACTGTTTCAAACCTCAGCCATGTTTACTCTGCTTTAATACTTGAAATTATATTTCAAATAATATTTTGGGATGAGCATCATGTTTTATTATTTCCCGAGTGGCTTATGTGATTTTTGACTCAGTAAGGCCGAGGGACTGTGTTGTGAGGATATCTTTTAGGTCGGGCTTCACGCCGCAGTGGTGATACACTACTTTTGATTATGAGGCAGAGGGCCTGAGATATGTACGCCATGAGGGGTCTTATTGATATGAGGCCGAGAGCCTAGAGATGATGCCACAAGATGGCTTGATATTGCGCTTTGGCCGTAAGGGGCCCCTCAAGGAGTCTGCACACCCCCAGTGAGCGCGGGTACCCATTGTGATGTGAGATATAGCTCGATGGGCTGGTATTGTTCTATGTGATTGACCTAGGGGATAATATTGTTCTGAGATATTGCCCGAGGGATGGATTGTTGACATTATGCACGAGGGGCGAACCTTATGTGCTTATCTTTCTTACTTTTCTGTTATTTACCTGTTTAATTGTGTATTTGTGTCCGAGGGGCGGATTTTCTGTGCCTATCTACACTAATTTCTTTGCATTCATTTGCGTAACTATTGAAAAAGTCATTTTCAAAGAAGTTTTGAGCTAAGATGCTTAAAGAGATTTCACAGCTTCATTGCTTTCTTGCTGGTTGTGTACTACTTCTATACAGCATGTTGATGCACTTTTCGTGATTTCTTATCACTCAGTCTTTATTTATGATTATTACTCACTGAGTTGGAGTACTCACTTTACTCCATGTACCTTGTGTGCAGATTCAGGTATTTATGAACCCGGTAGCGGGTATTGATTGATCGGAGGCAGAGTCATCAGAGTTTAGCAAGGTAGCTACCGACATTCGAAGCACTGCTTTTTTCCCTCTTTATTTCATTAATCTATAGTTAGTACATTTCAGACTTTGTCAGTTGTATTTAGACCCTAGTAGATGCTCGTGACTTGTGACACCCCGATGTCGGGCTGTATTCATTTCCTCACTTGTTTTATTTCGCTAAATCTGTACTTGTTGTGGATTTATCCTTATAAATGACTTAAATTGACTTATTAAACCGTTAAAACTGAATTTGGGAAGTGTGTCGGATGGCATTGTCTTCAAGAGAGGCGCCATCACAATCGAGTCTGGTTTGGGGTTGTGACAAGTTGGTATCAGAGCCTAGGTTACATAGATCTCATGAGTCATGTGCAGGTTTAGTAGAGTCTCGCGGATCGGTACGGAGACGTCTGTATTTATCCTAGAGAGGCTGCAGAACCTTTAAGAAAAACTTCACATTCTTGAATTCTTATCGTGCGTCCTTGATTCAACTTGAAATGTAACTCTTTCAATTCTTTCCACACGTTCATATGTGCGCATGAAAGCTTAGTATCAGATGTGCATCGATGACTTGTGATTCCCTGATCGAGGGGTGAGATGTTATATCTGTATGTTGATTTTGGGCCAGTCTGGAAGACTTGAGGCCGCATTGTTACCTATAGCTTGAGCCCTGAGCTGTTGATTTGTGAGCACGTGTTTCTGGATCTATATGTGTTGTTAGTTCCCTATTAAGGGAAGTAATGACTAGATAGTTACGTGATGAGGGTGATGTGACTATGAGATGTATTCATATGATTCGAAATCGACAAGAAGGGTCTGCTGGAGGAAAGAAGAACTATTAGGTGCTTGATTTCCATCTTGATTCGAGGTATAGGAGTCATGGATGCGTGAAGAGTCTTTTCATATTTCCTAGTTAGGAGTGAAGTAAATTTCATGTTGCAGTATGAGTTCAGACTTAGGAAGACTAAATAACTGCGTAACGTTTATGACGGTGGAAGGTATACAGAAATGCTAGTTTGAGGCAAAGTAGGTGGGTTATGTCCTGTGGAGTGTTCTAAGTTTGTGCGATCCTTATGCTGTCTGTTAGAAGATCTTAATTTCAAGTGAAAAATATGTGTTGTAATTTGAATATGTGTCGCTTAAGAGATTGGGTTTAACTATTACGAGAGTGAATGCGATATTTGCAAAAGATTTGAGGTACTAGATGGTCTGTGTTGTCCGAGCTTATGAAGGATCGAGTTAATCTCACTATGGTATTATGACAGTGATAGGGTATACGCATTATGAGTTATTATGTGTGTTTTGATCTATGGCTTCGAGCCAAGTGGGTGAGTTTGCTATTGATTAGTTGATTGCACGGTTATGTGCTATGTTAGTTCCAGTTTGAGGCGTGCTGGTGAATTAGTTATAGTTTGCGGAGATTGAGCCCTAGAATGGCTCGAGTAAAGGAAAATTTTCGACAAGGTAAGGTTATATCAGGCTTCATAGGTGTTTGAGAATCACGAAATGTCTTGAGTTATTATTGATAAAGAATGCTCGGTGCATAGAAAAGAAAGTAGCTTGGTTGTATCAAGGTAAGGTTATATGCTGCGGTGTCAGCAGTGCTAATGAGGCACAAGTTGTTCGGTTCTTTTGATCGGGCTAATTGCGGTTCGAGTAGAGTGGATGACTCTCGGGAATGGTTCTAATGTGCTCAAGATTTTTCATGTAATAAGTGGAAATTTTTGAGTTGTATTTTTTTCTAGGAATTGAAGTTTGCATTGGAGGGTGTCAAGGCTCGTGGTGTTTCTATATCATTAGGGAGTTCTATATACATCAGCATCAAGAAGGCGAAGGTAATGTCTTCAGATTCGCAAGAAGTCTTTTCAGGATAGGTATTTTGAATGTGGTGCTTTTGGGAACATTTAAAAAAGTATTCAGTGGGTTGTGAGCCTTAGGCTGTGTGGTATTATGCTTGGGTCTCGTGTGGTGAGTCTGGGTTGAGGAATTGTGATGCTATAGCAAGAAGGAGTATCAAGTTGAAGGTGAGATCAGAGGAACTCGGATATATGGGATCGATTGATAGTAGGCCGAATCAGTATGGCAAGGATATGATTAGTTCTTTGGATGTTTACGATGTAATGAGCTTCTACAAGTGTTTCGCAACAATGCTCTTAGGTTTTAGTGGCCTGCGTAGCTTGGTTGAGTTAGAAGGATTCAGTCATGTCAGGTTTGGTTTTTTGCAAAAGGGAGACAGAGAGTTCTTGATGATTTTTACTGCGGTTAGAGATGCGTATTTTCTACGAGAGTAAGAAGCATGGAATGTGCAGTGATTTTCTTCTGAATGGGATCAATAGAAAGTTCTTGCTTGGTTGAGTACATAGTTGCTTGTGGCTCGAAAGGGATATGAAGTTCTCATGTTATCCTAGGACGATATGGTATATGCCGTATATTGTGGAGGATTGAAATTACATATGTAAGGTTACGGTTCAGTTCTGAAAGGAAGGTCATAAAACTCTTAGGCAGTGGGCAGCTTCGGATAATTAGAGAAATGAGCTTTAGATGATTAGGGAAATGTTCTTCAGGTGATTAAGGAAATGGTATTGCTAATTGGGGTGATTTGATGAGGGTATACGTTTCATAAAAAGGCAACATGATTAAGTTGATGGTACTTCGACAGTATTGCGACACTTTCTTGTTAGATTGACTGCTGATATTCGATATTTCTTGGTGACACAGAAGAATTTTAGAGTATCTCTTGTGGAATGATTGGTTATTAGAGGTGTGTTGTATACTCGAATGGTGGAATTGGGATCGGATATGGTGATTCGTGTGCTATATGGAGTTGGAGACTGTGAGTTCTCATATTCAGGCTATGTTGTGGTTGTGGGTCATGTGCATCGGCACTGTTTAGTGACTACTGGGGTTTGGAGACCCGAGTGGATCTTTTGCCGCTTGGTATGATAGATTTTGGATGTGATATTGGGTATAGACTGGTTGTCTCAGTGTTGGGTCATTCTGGGCAATTGCGCTAAGGCGACGCTGTTAGCTATGACAGGAATGCCACGGATTGAGAGGCGAGATTCGACGGATTTCATGTTCTAGTAGGGTGGTTTAATATTTCGAAGACCCAGCGGATGGATGGGAAGGATTGTCCTTCTTATTTGGGCTTTCGTGATGGATGTCAGTACAGAGGATCCTACCATTGATTCAGGTCCGAGGGTAAGGGAATTTTTCGAATGTGTTCTTGCGGCCAGGCATGTCGCCAGGAAAGGTTGTTGATTTCAGTATTGATTTGCTGCTGGGCACCGTATCGTATGGCACCGGCAGAGTTAAAGGAGTTGAAGGAGCAGCTTCAGGGTTTCTTTGATAAGAAGTTTGTTGGCAGGCCAATGTGGATGTGTGTTCTAACTTGAGTCGACTTGGTTGGCTCCGAGTTGTATTACTGAGAGATATGTGATTCGATCGTTATCGAGCCTATTAGCGTTCTGAGGAGATCTATGAGTTACCTTTCTGTGTTGCTAGTGTGAGCACGTGATTTTTTGCCCTATGAGAATTACTTCCAAAAATTCAAAACAAAATAATTTTTGTGTTGTTTGCAACTTTGTGGATTTTTTTGGTATTTTTCTTTTATTGTTTGCATTTGTCTGTGCATGTTTATTTGATCAATTAACAAGAAAATACAAAAATAGGTTGCATTTACATTTAGGATTTAATTTTATAATTTTTAATTAAATAGTAAATTACTTATTTTATAAAATAAAAGAAAAATATAAAAAATAATGCACTTTAGTGTTTAATTGTGTGATTTGGTATTTAAGTATTTGTGATAATTACTATAATTAACATTGGTTTTTATAATTTGATTAGGATTTTTATTTTTTACAAAATTTTGAAAGAAAAAGACTAAATAGAAAAAAAAAAGACTTGAGTGAAGAAGAGACCGGATTTGAGCCAAAAATTGAGTGGCCCAAAAGAGACCGGATTTGAGCCGAAAATTGAGTGGCCCAAAAGAATTTAGCCCAAAACCCAATCCCTAACCCGGTCCAAGTCGGTCCGTCTCTCATATCAGCAAAACGACATAGTATGGTAACAGAACTACGTCGTTTCAAGGTCCACAGATCTCGATCGTTCATTATTTCACATCTAACAGCTAAGATACCATCCCACAGCCCGACCCCGACCCATTTTCAACCCCGACCCAACCGCTGCTAAAAGAAACGACATCGTTCCTATCAAGTGATTGATCCAGGCCGTTGATCTCAGTTGATCTAACGGTTTGGATTCAATCTCCCAACCTGTATATATATGTGTAACACAACCCGCCCCCTCCTAAAGCCCCCACCTCGTCACCTTCGTCTCTTCAGAGACGACCCAAACCCAAACCCTAGCCGCCACCCCTCTCCACCGCCCTAAACCTAGCGGCGCCGACTCCAATGACCTCCATTTTCACACCATGGACCCCCCTCAACCTCCCCATTCCAAATATTGAAACAGCTTCCCTCGAAACCCAACCAAGCTTTTCGAATATTGGATCGAAAACATCTTAAATCGACACCCCGTGACCCCCTCACCTTCCTCTACCTTAATCTTTAACCGATTTCCTTCAAATCCTAACAGAACCCCTCAAATATTAAATCATAAGTTGAAAAAAATGGGTCAAAGTTGAGATCTCTGTGGACGATTCCAGTCCAAAAGGATTTTAATTGTTTGTTCTCTATAAGAACATGCGATTAATATCAAATTGGACCGGAAACCCGAAGATTTGAAGAATCAAGGTCCCCTTTTTCTTTTGGTTCGAAGAATAATAGGTATTTTCCCTTTTTCTTTTTCTGATTGATTTTTGGTATATTTGGTTTCTCCTTTATTTTGTTTTCTTCCATCCCATATTTTTCTTTATTTTGCTGATCAAATTTCAATTGAAATTTGATCAGTCTCCTAGTATAGGTTGATTTCGTGTGTTGTTTCATTTCTTTAGATAAGTTTGTTTGATCTGTTAGGATGTTAGTTAGTATTAGGATTGGAATTGATATATCGCCTAATTCTTCTAGGAAGTTGAACTAAGGATTATATTGAATCTAATTGATACTCATTTTAGTTCAAGTGTTCATTCAAGATGGTAGGTGAGCATGGATTTTAGGGGGACAATTTGGGAGTGGGAAGTTCTGCCAACACCAGATTGATATTCTAAACTAATTAATTAATAAATGAAAGTGAATTGACACATTTGTTTTAAAACACCTTTACTAGTGGGAAATCAGAAAACAAGCATGGGTTAATGATAAAAGGGTAGAAGATACATGTGCTAAGGGAATATACAGGCTGAAAAGTGAAAGGTTTGAATAAAAAAGGATTGGTTCTAGTCTTTAAATAGACACACACACATATTTTGAAGAGGACAGATAGACATACAGAGGAGAGACGGACATACTGAGGGGGTCTGATAATAAGAGAGATAGAGAGTGAGTTTGAAAATTGGGAGAGAAATAGAGATCAGACATTGAGTTAAGAGAGCTTAAACATTCTGAGAAACAGAGAGTGACTGATACACTGGTATACATTGAGGTGGCTACATTTAAGAGATTGAGAGTTAAAAATGAGTAAAGACAGACTTTGAACATTGAAAAGAGAGGAAAAAAAATTCTGGAAACGTAGAGGGGGAGAGAGTTAGGAAGAAAGAAACAGGGAGAAAAGAGAGAGTGATAGAATCTGAAAGGGAGCAGCTGAGAGCTTAGGGATTCACTATTCCATTGAATTAAATCTTCTATAATCTTTGAGGTTTCAAATTGCTGAACCCATTTTCTGATTTGCTTGGGGATTAAAAATGGTTTGAACTTGTTTTCTCCTTAAGGGTTTTGGTTGGATTTCCGTCGCTTTGTTACTATTTCATTGAGGATTTTGAAGTTGCACTATTGCTGTTGTCTTGATGTTGTTTCCTTGTTGCTGATCTTCTTACCTTTGTTTCATTTTTACCATCCAGGTACACACCCCTGATTTAATCATGTAATACAGTTTCATGAGCTGCATTTGTTGAAAAGGAAATGAAGATTGTCTTCCCCATTCAGCTATCAATTATTTAGTTTATTTTTGTCAATTTGTAGCTTTATATATCTCCTTCTTAGCTTAACTTGAAGTTTACATAAGTGTAGTAGTATAATTATGTAGTCCATGTTGATTAGCCTTCTTTAATTCTGAGTTACATCATGGTGAGAAATGATTATCAGTTCTGGAAGTTATGCATATTAGTCCCTAGTGTCGAATAGTTTGTTAAGTACAAGTTGCTTATATATGAACTGGGGCATTATGTATGATAGCTGAAGTCATGTATGTTTGTTTTCTAAGGTGAAATTTAATTCTGTTTGAGAATGGCTAAAGAAGTTGTTTGATAACCAAGATCAACTTGGTTTATAGTTAATGGTCAAATTTAGATTTCTTTTGTTTTGTTTTAAATCTGTAAGGACTCCACTTGTTAAAATGTCCTGTAATTGATTAATGCTAAGTAACAAAATCCAGAGTTAATTTGCACATGTATTGGCCCATTGATGGGTTTTGCTAGGCTTAGCTGGTGTTGGGCTTGTTTCGAGCCCAAGTGGATTCCGGCCTGGCATGGCCATCTTCAGAAGTTGTGAAGGCTTCATCTTGCAAGCATCAATAAGAAATAGCCATTTGATTTCATATTGGGCCTCACGATAGGTCGGGCCCAAATTCTGAAATCAAAAACCAAAATAGACTTCACTTAGCCTTAATTCTACATTTGAGATTGAGCATTTTTAGACAAATAAATACAATTCATTATGTCTCGTTTCATTATCGGATCAATGTAGTCAATAGGGGGAAGCCATAGTAGGCAACGAAAAATATATAATTAGGGCCCTCACAAGTTAATGTAGAAACATGTTAGCTAAGAATAATTCGAGGCGCGCTATGCCGAAAAAAAGTGATAATTGCATGGCCCTCGTTTAAATTAATTTGGTATTGATCCTTAGAACTCTAAGCGTGCCATTAAATAAAATCCCTGACCCTCGCAAAGTGAAAACGCGTAGTTGTTTTAGGCGCATCATTTAATAATTTTACCTTCTTAAGCTCGGGTGCACATTTATGTGACCCAAATCCAAATACCAACGAAGTTGAAATAAGTCAAAAACCACGGGTGCATTTATGTGACGTGGTTCGAGCCATGTTTTAATGATGTTGCAATCCTCTTTTAAATATAATAACAAAGCAGTTAAAGAAGTTAAAATATGCATATAGGTTCATGATTGTTTAAAATCAAATAATTTAAGCCGAATACGATAGTTGAGCGACCGTGCTATAACCACGGAACCCAGTAATGCCTAACACCTTCTCATGGGTTAACAGAATTTCTTACTCGGATTTCTGGTTCGCGGACTGTTAAACAGAGTCATTATTTTTCTCGATTCGGGATTCAACCGGTGACTTGGGAAACCATAAATCTCCCAAGTGGCGACTCTAAATCTTCTAATAATAAATTCCGTTTCGATTGTCCTTTAATTGGAAAAACTCCCACTCATACCCCTATCCTTCGGGTGTAGTGAAAAAAGAGGTGTAACGGTGTTATTGGGGTCTCTCAGTGGAACTCGAGTGAGAGAAGTATTGGATATTGCTCGGTGGATGGCGTAGGTTATGTCCTTTCGAGTTTGTGTGGTGTTATATATTTGCTTCACCGTGGTTATGATGATTTTCTTTGGTTCAAAGCATCAATTGCACGTGGTCATCAATTTCGAGCAGAGTGACTTGAGGTGTTTCATGTGGATCAATATTTGGATAGGATCGTGCATTGCATCGGAGTTATGTGGAGCTATGACCTTGCGGGTTAGATTTGTGTATTTTTTTTCTATGATGTGAGACGGATTCTCAGCCTTGGGTTGTTTGTGGTACTGGTGAGCTTGCGGTACAACTCTTTCATATGAGTCATTTTCATGATTTGAGTATGTTCGGATTGTTTCTTACTGGTGCGCTGATTGTGCCAGTTGCGGCTTTAGTCTGTATTGAGGTGTCATGTCACAAGAGTGGTTGTGTTATACTAGATGAGATCATTGGGATCTTTGATAAATACAAACGGGTTCGATTTCAGCATGTTGGAAGGATAAATATCGAGGTTCGACTCAGAAATTTGCTATGGTCCTTGCCAAAGGAGAAGTGGCTGCATGAATGGTTGACCTGAGAAATGGTTATGGTCTATTGCGTGTTCCATTTATCATCGGTGTCGATGCCCCCTTTTTCTCGCGAAATCGAGTTTATGAAATTTGGGCGGACAACTTTTTTCCTTTGGGAATTGGGTTTGCAATTTAGAAGAGTCGCCACCTAATGATTAAGTGCATTAGGACACTAAGAGGAAATTTAACTTAAAAAAAAAAAAGAAGAACCAGAGAATGGGTAAGAGCTTGAAATTATCTCGAGGGGAAGGTGTTAGGCACCCCCCAAGATCCACTAGTGTGGTTATCGGCCATGCTATAATTGTGACTTTAAATATAACAACAAGTAAACAAGCAAACGAGACAACTTTCACATAACGATTGCAAACAACTGTAGTATCAAAGTTAAATGCATGCTAAAGTTTAGAAGTAGGCGATTTCATAATTATTTAAAGGAAAAGGATATACAAGTACAGGAAAAAGGGGGTCAAATAATTGATGCAAGTAATCAAACAAAGAAGTGAAAGAGGCAGAGGTTTGGGGGAAAAAACAGTACTGGAAATCAATCAATTAAAGGAGATTTTTGCAAGTGATTGAGGTAAAAGAAGAAGTTTGAAGAACTGAAAATTAATAGCTTTAAAATTTTGGAAGAAGAAAAGGAAGTAAACAAGTAAAGAGGAAAGGGGGTCTTAGGTTTATAAATAATATGGATCACATTAATGCAATACCCGACAATCACTCCTCAGAAGAGGGGTTGCACATGGTATTAGCGCACCGGTAATCATGTCCATATCTACCCTTCCCACTCCGTTAATGTACTAAAATGCGGAATAGTATTGTTACTTATTGCATGATATTACCCATCCCAATCCTATCAGTCCTGGAGGCGTTCGGGACTACTAGTCCTAAAAGGGAAGGATATTGGGGATTTTCAGAGTTTGAAAGGATAAAATTCTAGTGCGACAAACAAAAACACATAAAGCAGTTAGGGGAAACACATAACAGTTTAAAGGCTCAAATGGGCCTCCTAAAAAAAGCAAATTGTCTAGCATAACTTCAGATATCGGTTTTAGTCTGAAGTACATTTAGCGTTAGGACAGGCTTGCTTTATCACATATATCTCATATGAGAAGTCCGAATTAGGCCTTGTCTGGTTGTAATTTATCAAGGACTGACACAATTAATCAATTACCTATTGGCTTGCCTAGGTGGAAGTATACTGATTTTTAAAAAAGGGTTACTGATTTTAGAACCAACTAAATTCTACAAATATTAAACAATATTGCTACTGATTTTAGACTTATAGATGAAATAGACGAATTAGATTCAAACGGATGCTCCTATAGGCATGATTTTTAAGCGTTATTGATTTTAAAACGATTATCGGGATGCAAGAATCCTATAGGGATGGTATCTAGGATGCAACTTGTTATTATTTTAACCTAGAGACTATTTGCCTAATGATATATGTATATGCAGAAGTATAGAAAACCTATAATCATGATTTCCATATGCAGAATTTATAGGCAGGATCCCTATATGTATTGATGCAACAACTTATAGGAAGGATTTCTAATGCAGTAACGAAGCAACTTATAGGCAGGATTTCTACATGAGATGTATGAGTGCAGAATTTATAGGCAGGATCCCTATATGTATTGATGCAACAACTTATAGGAAGGATTTCTAATGCAGTAACGAAGCAACTTATAGGCAGGATTTCTACATGAGATGTATGAGTGCAGAATTTATAGGCAGGATTCCTATATGATATGCATAAATGCAGAACTTTTATGCATGGTCTCTATATGTGTTGATGCAATAACTTATAGGCATGATTTCTACATGAAATGTATAAGAGCAGAATAGTAATTCCTATGAGCATGTTGTCTGCCCATATGCATACATAAGTGACCCTCCCCTTTTTTACTAGAACCCCATAAGTTATTCTAAGATATTTCAGACCAAAATGAATAAAAAAAAAGTAAAATTACATCAGAAATTTAAGCTACAACCAAATAACCTAATTCAGACTCAAGGTCTAACAATATGAGATAAACCCACTTCCAAGATCAGATTTCCAAAGCCTCTCTCTTATTTGGGATGTGTCAAAGTTCCCAAGAGCCTCAAGGAGACTTCGGGCAGTGCTTACACCCCAAATACATTATAGAATTAGATTATAGTGAAGTGTGGAAGGGCCAACCCTCGATTGTCCAAGTTCAGAGGGAAGTCAAGGTCCCAAAGCAAAGCTCATAGGAGGGGGCAGAACGTAAAGTCTAAGAGTAAGTGTGAGTGCATAGAGGGCAATTAGGGAAGGCCATGGCAGGCTGGTGGTCATGCGCAGTAATTAGGAGTGCTGGCACACCCCTGACCAGCCCGTTAGCCAAAATTGGGAGTTAGGATCCATTGAGGATCAGGTTCAGACCTGGGCAGCAATTTGGATACTGCCAGGCCATGAGCCTTAACTCAAACACATAGAAGGGAATATGGGTATGGGGAATTCATAACAAACAACAGATGCAAAGAGAGAGTAGCATATGCAATTATATAACATGAACAACAAAGTAAACAAGAATGTAGAAACTATAAATAAACACATAGGGTATGAGGCAGAAATGTTAAATTAGAACATACCAGTTTCAGGGAAAACAAACAAGTAAATCAGTAGTCTTGATGTCACGACCCAAAATCCACTAAGGGTCGTGGTGGCACCGGACACCTCTGTCAGGCTAGCCAACTAGATTATCAATTAATTCCTCTTTTAATACTTTTCAAAATCTAAGGTTTTTCCTTCCATTTTCATAAATAAAAGTTCACTACTTGAATTCAATTTTAAATAATAACAATTAGTACAAATTCGTTGTAAACCATCCCAGAAACCCGGTGTCACAAGTACATGAGCAACTATCGATAAGGAAAGTAAAATACAACATCTGTCCAAAATACAGTGGACAAGGAATAAATAATAAAATGCTGAAAGGAACTACACTGGCTGCGGGTCATCTCGAACAATGCAGCTCACCTAGTCCCAGAGTTACCCATGCTGCTACGCTCAGCAGGCTGCTACATGTGTATATACATGCGCAACAAAAATGTTCAGAAGTGTAGTATGAGTACGTAATCAACGTGTACTCAGTAAGTATCCCGCCTAATCCCAAAGGGGTAGAGATGAGATGGCCAACTCTGACACTCACTAGATGTCAATTAGAAATATTCTATAAGTGCGAGAATAATCATGGATTTGTATAAAAGTTCTAATTGTGAAGCCAGATGTGATGACCTGACCCGTCGTCTTATGTGTTACTACTCCGTTTTCCCCATTTTATGCTTTTTCATGTTTTCTTATCAGTATGTGGTGTGTGAGAGTTGATTTGGATTGGTTTTGATAAGAAATGAGGCACTTAGTCTCTTTAAGGAAAGCTTAAGTTGGAAAAGTCAACCGAATGTTGACGGTTGAGTTAGAGAGATCGGATGAGATTTCCGGTGATTCGGTTAGCTTCGGGGGATGATTTTTGACTTAGGAGCGTGATCAGAATTTATTTTGGAGGTCCAGTGTAGAATTAGGCTCGAATTGGCGAGTTAGTATTTTGGCGAAATCTAGTTGATAGGTGAGCTTTTGATCCGAGGGTCGAAATGGGATTTCGAGAGTTGCTGCATTTTCGTTGGGTGATTTTGGATATATGTGCAAATTTTTAGGTCATTCGGACATCGTTTGGTCGAGTTTTTGATCGAATGCGTGTTTCAAAAGTTTTTAAAGAACTTAGGCATGAATCCAATGAGAATTGATGATTTTAGTGTTGGTTGATGTGTTGTGATGATTGGAACAAGTTTGGGTAATGTTTTAAGGCACGTTGGTGCTTTTGGTTGAGGTCCCGGGGGTCTCGGGGTGAATTCAGGTGGTTAAACGGAAGGTTTTTGGAGTTAATTGCAGGTTCAAATTTGCTGGTATCTGTTGGTTTCGCCCCTGCAGTTATTGGACCGCAGGTGCGGTTTCGCTGAAGCGGTTTGAGGAGCGCAGAAGCGGAAGTCTTGGCCCTTTCCAAATTCCACAGGAGCAGAAAAAGTACTGCATAAGCGGTCCCGCAGAAGCGAGCTGGGCCTCACAGAAGCGGAAATAGGAATCCTGGTCAGGTTCCGCAGAAACGGAATAATGGACCGCATAAGCGGTAGGTGCCTTAAGTGAAAAGTCCGCAAAAGCGGGCATAGACTGCATATGCGGAAGTCGCAGAAGCGGTGATTTATGCTCAGAAGCAAAAATGCCTGGCAGTTAAGTGAAATTAATCTTCTTCGCGAATTTTTGAGAGAACACAACATTTCCACTTCGGACTAAGAGGGTTTTGGGCGATTTTGAAGAGATTTTTGAGGGCTTTCATCAGGTATGGATTCTTGGACTTAGAATACATTATTATGGTGTAAAATCATGGATTAACACTGAAAACTCAAGGAATTAAAGGTTAAAAATAGAGGTTAGGGCTTGAAACTTAAGAGAGTTAAACTAGGGATTTGAGAGGTCAAATGGACTCTGATTCTTGTGAATTTGATATGTATAGACTCGTGGCGAGATGAGGAACATTTTGGTATAAAAATTTCTAACTTTAGAGAAGTGAGCCCGGGGCTCGGGTTTTGCTAGTTTCAAGATTTTTGCTATTTCTCGATTGTTTTCGATTGGGTATTGTTCCCTTAGCATATTGTGATGTATTCGCTCAATTTTGGTTAGATACGACGCGCGTGGATGCCAATTTGAGGGGCAAAGGCATCGCGAGCTAGATATTTCACCGGTTAGAGGTGAGTAATACTTGTAAATGATATCCTCAGGGTATGAAACCCCGGGTTTGCACATCATAGTGCTGTATTGAGATGACTTGCACGCTAGATAGCGAGCGTGGGGTAGAGCACCATTGGAGATTGTGACTTGGTCCATCCCGATTGATGAAATTACTACGTATTTGACTGAAACTACTTGTTATCATCATGATTTAGGCTGATCGCCATGTTTTGGGCTTCGTGCCGATTATTTGAATCTTTTAGGGATTATTATCACTGTTTTCATGATACTTAGCGTGTTAAATGATTTCAGTCCTGAGTTAAACACTGTTTTGAAAGGTCTAGTCATACTTCTAAGGTTTTAAAACTTAAACTACATTTCACGTTTGGAGCTGAGAACTGTTACTTGACATCGCCCTAGTGGCTCACATGCATATTCTGGACTGAGGATGGATCGGGCACCATGCCGCAGCAGTGTGATATTGATATTGCGCTTGGGCTGTAAGAGACTCTCTGGATTCTGAACCCCCACAGTGAGTGCGGGTACCCAAACGGATCGGGCTGTGCGCCTTAGCGGTCATGTGCATTGCATTGCATTCATGCATTGGTCCATGTTTGTAATACGTGTCATGACATTCCGCACTCTCATATCATTGGCATCCATGCTACTTCTTGCACTGTTGACCAGATTCCCCGGTGTTATTTGTTGGTGGAGTGTTGTGCCCGAACGGCTGACTTGTGTGCTGACTTGCACTATCTGCTTTGCATTCATTTTCTTAATTGTCAGAAAAGGATATTTTCAAAGAGGTTTTTAACTGAGCCAGATATTTTCTAAAGGATTTTTCCCAATTTTACTGTTTTCTCAAAGGGTCGCACTGCCCTATATAGCATGGTGGAGTGCTCTTACGTGATTTCTTGCCGCTCAATTATTATTTACTCTTATTACTCACCGAGTTGGAGTACTCACTTTACTCCCTGCACCTCGCGTGTAGTTGCAGGTATTGTTCACCCGGTAGCGGGATATTAGCTGATTGAAGGTATTACTATTAAAGTTGAGCAAGGTGACCGCCAACGTTCACGGCATCGAACGTTGTCTTTAGAATTTCGGAATTTATTTCTTGTATAATATTGGCCCTGTAGTGTGTCCAGATTTTCTTTAGATGCTCGTGACTTGTGACACCCCGGTCAGGTTGTGTTGGGTTGCAAATACTGGTTATTATTGTCGTTAAGATGTATTTATCTATTCATTATGTTTAATAATTGTTAAAGAGATGATTTAGGTTAGTTGGATGGCCTTGTCTTCACGAGAGGTGCCATCACAATCGAGTTTGGAAATTGGGTCGTGACAAGTTGGTATCAGAGCCTAGGTTACTAGGTCTCATGAGTCATGAGCTGTTTTAGTAGAGTCTCGCGGATCGGTATAGAGATGTCTGTATTTATCCTCGAGAGGCTGCAGAACCTTTAGGAAAAACTTCATTTACTTGGAATTCTTGTCGTGCGTACTTGATTCAGCTTGAGATATAACTCTTGAAATTCCTTACACACTTCTGTATGTGCACGTGAGCGCTCAGTGTCTGATGTTCCTTGATGGCTTGTGATTCCCCGATCAAGGGGCGAGATGTGATCTCCGTGAATTTGATATTGGGCCAGTCTGGAGGACTTGTGGCCGGATCTTTGCCTATGGCTTGAGCACCGAGGTGCTGATTGTGTGAGCAAGTGTTTTGAACTTATATGTTCGGTATTGTCCCTATTAGCCGGAATGGTGATTTGGTATTCATGTGATGAGTATGTTAGTACTGCGAGATGTATCTATATGACTTGGTAGTGACGAAGAAGTATGTTGGATAATAAATGAACTGTTAAGTGTTCGATTCCTATTGTGATTCGATGTGTAGCCCGAATATGGGTGCGTGAAGAATATTATCATGTCTCCTAGTTGGGGAGGGTAGTGCATTACATGTGGCGGTATGAGTTCAGATCCAGGAAGACTAAATGATTGTGTAACGTATATGATGGTGGAAGGCATGCTGAAATACTAAATTAAGGCGAAATAGGTGGGTTATCTCCTGCGGAGTGTTCTTAAGTGGTATGATCCTTATGTGTATGTTAGAAGATCTCATGTGTAATTGAAGGGTACATGCTGAAATTTGAAAATTCGGGTCGCTTAAGAGAGTGGACTCAATTGGTGTAGAGATAGATGCGAGAAGTGTAGAGGATTACAGTACTAGATGATCTGTATTTTCACAAACTTGTAAATGATTTGAGTTTAATATCACTATGGTATTGCGGCATCATTAGAGTAGAAGCATTATGGGTTATTGAGTGTGTCCCGATATATTGCTTCGAGCCAAGTTGGGGAGGTTGCTGTTGATTAGCTGATCGCACGGTCGTGTGCTGTGTTGGTTCCGTTTCTAGGTATACTGACGGATCAGTCCTGGTTGCAGAAAATGAGCCGAGGATGGCACAAGTGAAGTAAAATTTTTATAAAGGTTATATGGTGCTTCGTAGATGTGAGGAAATAATAGGATGTCTTGAGCTGTTGTTGATAAAGAATGATCAGTGTATAGAGAAGGAAGATGTTTGTTTGTATTGGAATAAGATCATATCCTGCGGTGTCAGAGTGCTAATAAGGCACGAGTGGTTCTGTTCGTTAAGTCAGGTAATTTGCAGTTTGAATAAGAGTGAATGACTCTCGAGAATGGTTTTAATGTGTTCAAGATTTACATGAGATAATCAGGTGTCTTAAGGTTGTATATGTGGTTAGAGATTGTGTTTTTATTGGGAAAGGTCAAGACTTGTGGTATTTTATGTTGATTATGGGATCCTATGCATTGGTACCTGGAAAGTCAAGGTAACGAATTCAAATTCGCAGGAAGTTCTTCAAAGTAAAGTATTCTGGAATGTGGTATTTCTGGGCACGGTTGAGAAAGTATTCAGTGGCCTATGTGTCTTAGACAGTGTGGTCTTATGTTTGAATCTCATGTGGTAAGCCTAGATTGAGGCATTGTGATGCTACAGCGAGGGAGAGATATCAAGTTGATGATAAATCAGAAGGGAAATTAGATAGATGGAATAGATTGATGGTAGACCGAACCGGAATGGTAAAGATATGATTAATTTTTGTGTGTGTTCGAGGCAATGAGTTCGTACAAGTATTTTGCAACAAAGCTCTTGAGTATGACAGCTTGTTTAGCTTGGCCTAGTTAGAAGGATTCAGTCCTGACAGTTTAACTTGTACAAATGGAATTGGCAGAGATGTTCTTGTTGGGTTTTACCGTGTTTTGGAGACGTATATACTGTCTATGGCCATGCGAGGCATGGAATGAGTAATAATTTCTCTTCTGGATGGGGTTGATGGAGAGTTCTTGACTAGTAAAGTATGTAGATGTTTGTGGTTAAGAAGGGAGATGGAGTTCTCATGTTATACTAGTGTGGTATGGTGTAGGCGATATGTTGTGAAGGATTGGGATTAGTGTGTGTAAGGTTACGGTTCAGTTCATAATGGAAAATCATTAAATTCTTAAGCAGCACGGGCAGTTGTAAGTGAATAAAGAATCGATCTTCAGATGATTAGGGTGAATGATCCTCATATGACTAAGGAAAATTGTATTGCCAATCATAGTGATTTGATGAGGGTATATGCTGAAGAAAAAGGGCAATGTGATTAAGTTGATGGCACCTCGGTAGTGTTGCGGCATTTTCTTGTTGGATCGACTGTTGATATTTGAGTGTGTTTGATGGCACAGGGGAATTTTAGAATATCTTTTGTGGGATGATTGGGTACTCAAGATGTGATATGTATTCATACGGCGGAATTTAGGATCAGGTACAGTGATTCATGTTCTATATGGAGTCGGAGACTGGGAGTTCTCAGGTACAGACTATGTGGTGGTTGTGGATCGTATGTATCGACACCGTTTAATGACTATTGGGATTTGGAGACCCGAGTGGATCTTTCTTTGCTTTGTATATTACATTGTGGATACGATATTGGGGTGTAGACTGGTTGTCTCAGTGTTGGGTTATTCTAGACTATTGTGCTATGGGTTATGTCGGAAAATGCCACCGGTTGCATGGCGGAGTGCATAGGATTATGTTATAGCAGAGTGGTTGTATTCCAAAGACGAACGGACGGTTGGAAAGGGATTACTTTTCTTAAGTGGGCCTTCGTGCCGGATGTCAGTGCAGAGGTTTCTACCATTGATTCAGTTCCGGTATTGAGGGACTTTTTCGGATATGTTTCTTGTGGCCGGGCGTGTCGCCAGGTGAGATTGTGGATCTTGGTATTTGTTTGGTACCGGGCATCGTATTGTACGGCTCCGGTAGGAGTTGTAGTAGTGGGAGGAGAAGCTTCAGGCTTCTTGGTATTGAGTTCGTTGGCAGGCCGATGTGGCTACGCTTTTAGCTTAAGCCAGCTTGGTTAGTCACGAGTTGTATTGTTGAGGGACATGTTGATTCGATCGTTATTGAACTTGTTAGTGATCTGGGAAGACCTATGAGTTGCTTTTTCGGTGCTGTTGAATTGTTGGTTATGGGCACACGTGGTGCAGTTCTATTGGGGATTCATAGTGGAAGTCGAGCGAGAAGAGTAATTGAGTGTTGCTCGGTAAATGGAGCATTGGTTATGGCATATCAGGTTGCGTGACGTATGTTATTTGTTTCACTATGAGTGTAATGAGTTGCTTTGGTTTCAGACATCAAATGTGTGCGGCTGTCGATTTTGATCATAGCGACTTGAGGTGCTTCATGTGTAACAATGTTTGGATAGGATCGCGCATTGTATCGAGGATACGTGGAGTTATGACCTTTCGGGGTAGATTCATGTGTTCTGTTTTACGATGTGAGACGGGGTCTCATCCTGGTGTTGTTATGGTACTGATGAGCTTGAGGTACAGCTCTTTCGTTTGAGTTATTTGTCATGATTCGAGTATGTTCAGACTGTTTCTTATTTGGTGTGTGTATTATACAAGTGTGACTTAGGTCGGTGTTGAGGTGTCATATCGCCATAATGGTGTGTTGGATTCGAGGTGATCGTTGGAGTCAATAATGAATATGAACAGATTTGTTTCCAGCTGGTTAGAAGGATAATATCGAGGTTCGGCTCGGAACCTGCTATGTTATTAGTCTAAAGGTAAGTGGCTTCGTGAATGGTTGATCTGAGAAATGGTTACGATTTATTGCGTGTTTCATTTATCGCTGGCAGTATATGAAAGTGTTGGAATAAGGCCTTAGTTGATAAGACGTCTCCTATCGGTATTTGGTTGTTGTGGGTTACTACCGCGAATGGAAGTTATCGTTTCGAGTGCTTGGATTATGTGGTATATCATATGATTTCACCTGAGGGTGCAAGTATGGGTTAGTACAGCTGGTTCGGGACTATTCAAAGTATAAGTGTGAGGTTGTGATCGTATTGATGGTTTCTGAAGTGAAAAGGTAGTTCTATGGTTCAGATGGACTGCAAAATTTCAGCTATACTGTGTTATCGGACCTATGTGAGATAGGGTGACAAGGGATCACCCCGGGTTTATGCTTGGTAAGGCCATTCAGCTATTGGATTGCTTTTAGTACAACTCTGGGTATGCTTGAGGACGAGCGTTTGGTTTAAATTGGGGAGGATGTGATGACCCGGCCCGTCGTCTCATGTGTTACTGCTCCATTTTTCCCTTACTACTACAAAGGGGAATATCAAGTTGAAGACGAATCATAAGAAATTTAGTCAGATGGAGTAGCTTGATAACGGACCGGATCGGCATGCTAAGGGTATGATTAATTCTTGTTGTGTATTCAAGGTAATGGGTAAAAGACTTGAGAGAATGGTTCTGATAGGTTCGAGAGTCGTGTA
>MU677787.1:66232-78397 GCA_026770625.1 Nicotiana glauca
CAACCAAAATTCACAAATAGTTCACATAAATAACACGTACCAATTTCTTGTAATCCAAACAAGTTGACTTTACAAAGGTTAAAGTTAGCCATACATACCTCAAATTCGCCCCTTAATGATACTACAATGTTCCAATACACTTAAGCAATTTCAATCTACAATACAACATTCAATAGGACCAATATTAGTAACAAATTCCATAACTTAGGGCATTTGGGCATGTTATCAAACACCTTGTATGTATAAATCTTTACACCTCATAACTATAGTGTTGGTTCATCCAACTATCACCATTAACCAACAATTCACCCTATCATCATTCCTAACTAATTTATAACTTCCAACAACATATATATATATGACCATTCATTCATACTCAACCATCAACCTTCTTAATTAACTCATTTCACAATCTCTACAACCAACACAGCCTAGGTTAGGCACTTATGGCTTTCAATCATCATCCTATGAGTTCTAATGTATCTATCATACATAAATAATCACCATAGAGTAGTTGGAGATGATAGACATACCTCTTATAGTAAGAATTTTAAGAATACCCACTTGTGGTGTTCTTGATAAATTCAAGGTTGAATGGAAATCTATGGATTTTCAAGATCAATCCATGTTAATATAAGTGTTTATGAGTAGTAATCAACTCAAAATACTCCAAAAATCTTACCTTGGATCATAGAAATGAAGTGAGGGATGGATTCCTCTTGAGATAGCAAGCCCTTGCTCCAAAAATGACTTGGGAACCCTCTATACCCGGTCTTAGGGTATTTAAAAGTCTGTTCATGCGCGACTTCGCGCTAGTGGTCGCGCTAGTGACACCTGCCGAGTAAAATTATCATAACTTTCTGTATACACTTCCAAATTACGAACGGTTTGTTGTGTTGGAAACTAGACTCACAGTGCTTTAATTTGATAGGTTTTTCGTCACACAAATCCTTATATAACTGGAGATATGATCGTTCAAAGTAAGGTAATATGCGCACTCATTTACGAATTTCGTCTAATAGGCAATTTTCCAACTTGACTTAGACTTAGGCCTCTCCTTAGACCTCAAATCACTTATAATAAGACTTATACACTTATTACCATATCCAATTTATATCCATAATATCATAAATCCTCCTTTGCACATGAAATAAAATAATTTTTCCTACATTGGCACGATGAAATCTTAAATTACTCGAAAAAAAATAATTTCCGGGGCCTTACAATACACTTAGGTATTTATGACCGATATCCGATATTTCATTGTAATGAGTGATTTAGCTTGACATACATCTCCTTATGTGAGTTCTATGTGCATCGGGTGGCACGCCGCCATGGGTATTCTATTTGGATCGAGTTGCACGCTGCAACAGTGTGATGTTGAGTACAGTTCCCCTAATTGCCTTTATGTGTTCTGTTTCCCATTTTCCAAGGGAAGCTCGTTCTAGCTGTGAGCCCGCGTCGCATGTATGATTCGCGAGCGGGGTGTACGTTTAGCATATTGCCCGCGTCGCATGTATGATTCACGAGTGGGGTAATTAGATCTCCTTTTCAGAGTTCGTTTCCTTTTGTATCACATTCTAATTGGTGGCCTATTGGCACATTGTGGCATTATATGAGACTTTTGATTATGTCTGGGGTGGCTTATTGCCTGAGCAGTTCGTATTGGGTGAGCCGAGATTTTTGGATTTAGGATCAGTGCAATCTGAGTATATGAAGTATATTATGGAGATAAGGCCATTATTTGGTCCTGTATGAGGTGATGGTTTTGTTAGGGGTATAGACCTAATGATTTGTTGACTCGGCAATTGGTTATAAATTTTGGCACATCTCTTCCGTGGTGGTGTTATTGTAAGAATTAGAGCAAAACCTATGTAGGTCATGAGGTGCAATGGGAGCCTCAGATTCGTGGAATTTAAATTTATTGATCAGAGAAAGTTATGGTGATCCTATGAGTAAAGTGGTGCAAGTTGTGAATTTAGCAAAGTTATGCAGTCACATCTGGGTGCAGCATGTAGTTATTGATATGATGAGCGCATGTTGGAAACAGGCCTAACATTGAGTTCCAGATGTTAGAATTGGGCCTTAAGGCGTATCTACTTGAGTAATAGAGAATATCTTTAGAATTGATCGAGCTAATATGCTCAACTGAGTTGTGATAGCACGGGAAGGTGCATGAGAAGTTAAATAGCGATTTCAGACCACTTCAGTATAGTTCTCAGCACGTTCGAGGACGAATATATGTTTAAGTGGGAGAGAATGTAACGACCCGACCGGTCGTTTTGAGCCCTAGCACGTCGTTCAGCAGTCTGAGGCCATGAGCAGCTTCATTTAAGGTATTATGACTTGTACGCGTGGTCGGAATTAAATTTCGGAAAGATCGGAGTTAATTTGGGAAGAGAATTCTCATTTCGGAAGCTTAAAGTTGAAAGAATAAACTAGGATTGGACTTTTGAGTAAACGACCTCGGAAACAGGATCTGAAGGTTCCAGCAGGTCCGTGTGATGATTTCGGACTTGGGCGTATGCCTGGTTCGGGTTTTGGATAACCCGGGAGTGTTTTGGCGCCTATTGTGGAAGTTAACATTTTAGATGGAATTTCATAAGTTTGGCTTGGAGTGAACTTTACTGTTATCAAAGTCCGTTTGGGATTCAAAGACTATGAATAGCTCCGTATGGTGATTCTGGAGATAGGAGCGCGATCAGAAGTGAATTCAGAGGTCCGTAGGTCATTTTCGAGCCATTTGGCTAAAGATAGAAATTTGGGGGTTTTTGAGAAGTTTGACCGGAAGTGGACTTTTTGATATCGGGGTCGGAATCCGATTCCGAAAGCTGGAGTAGGTCCGTAATGTCAAATATGACTTGTGCGTAAAATTTGAGGTTAATCGGATGTGATAGGTTTAAACATCGGAAAAAAGAATTTTGAAATTTCGAAGTTCATACAGCTTGAATCTGGGCGTAATTCATGGTTTTAGTGTTGTTCGATATGATTTGAGGCCTCGATCAAGTCTGTAATGTGTTTTGGGACTAGTTGTTATGTTTGGTTGAGGTCCCGGGGGCCTCGGGTGAATTCCAGGTGGTTAATGGATTAAAAATGGGATTTTTGGACAAGTTAAAGGAATCTCGTTGCTGGTATTTTCGCTTCTGCGGTGGGTTGACTGCAGAAGCGGAAGAGGAGCCACAGAAGCAATTTTTGGTCTAAGGCTTGAGGACCGCAGATGCGGTCAAGGTTCCGTAGAAGCGGGACCGCATCTGCTGGGAAATGGTCGCAGAAGCAGATTGGAGTATTTTGGAGGGGGTCGCAGATGCGATCGGAGTTCCGCAGAAGCGGGACCGCGTCTGCGGGTGATGCGTCGCAGAAGCGAGAAAAGGTTGGCTCAGGGAAGACTGCAAATGCGGCATTTTAACCGCACCTGCGGAACCGCAGAAGCGGTCAAAGAACCGCAGGTGCAGAAACAGCTGGGGCAGAATGGATGTTTAAAAATCGTGATTTGAGTTCATTTCTCTCATTTTTCATGGCTTGGGCGATATTTGGGGGATATTCAAGAGGGGATTTTCCTCATTAATGTTAAGGTAAGTTACCCCTACTCATTTTCAAGTTAAATACAAGATTTTATCATGGAATTAGGCATGAACATTGTGGGAGAAATTGGGATTTTTGGAAGAAAACCTAGAAAATTATATTCTTGGAATTTAGACACGATTTTGGGTATGAAAATTTGTGAAAAGTATATATTTGGGTTGCTAATGTCATGGGTAATCTTTATCTTCGAAAAATTTCAGATTCCGGGCATGTGCGCCCGAGGGAATTTTTGTCAACTTTTCGATCGGGGTTAGGAAGTGCTATAAATTAGATTGTAATGAATAATTGAGCATATATTAATGGATTTGCGTAATCATTGGCTAGTTTTGGAGAACTGTGCATTGGTGCAAGTCTTCGGAGGAATGTAGAATGCTGGTTATGGATCTTCGGAGCGAGGTGAGTCTCCTTTCTAACCTTGTAAGAGGAAAATGTCCCCATAGGTGTAATAACTGATTATGTGCTCCTATTTATGGGGGATAAGTACGCACGAGGTGACGAGAGTCCATGCGTAGCTACTAATATGCTATTGTCCAGGTAGTTATGACCCAAAAACATGTTATACTTGGATTATTTATGAACCCATTGATAGCTTGAATTGCTTAAATCTCCTTGGATTAGTAAATAGATTTAAAAAGAAATTAAACATCATCTTTCCTGAATTCTTAAAAAGAGAAATTGTCTTATTTGGATAAATATCCCCGATAAGTTCCTAATTGACTAATTGAGTATGTGTCTCTATGTGTACCTGCGTCGCATGCATGATTCGCGAGCAGGGTATGTGTTTATTTATGGAACGGGCCGAATGCCTCGGCAGATTAAATAGATGCATCTATGGTTCGGGCCGTTCGTGTCACGACCCCAGTTCACCCTCCCTGAACATGTCGTAATGGCACCTAGTTCCTATAACTAGGTAAGCCTAACAGTGCAGAAATAACAATTTAACTTGCGGAATAATTAATTAAAACTAAACATATGTAAAATAATGACTGCATATAAGGCCGCTCGGCCTATACAACTCAAAAGAAATGCGAAAAATCTAAAACTCAATCCCAAAACCCGGAAACTCACGAGAAACACAGGCTAATAGAATGTAGTAATTTGCTCTACACCAGAATGTCTAAATAACATGAAATGAAAGAAAGGAACTATCTGCTAAATCCGGAATAGAATAGAGACTCCTGGTCTGCGGACGTAGCAGATATACCTCAAGTCTCAACTAGGACTCTCCACTACGAGTATGATACGCGTGGGAGGAAGTACCTGGATCTGCACATGAAAAACATGCGCAGAAGAGGTGTGAGTACACCACAGCGGTACTCAGTATGTGCCAAGCCTAACCTCAGTTGGGTAGTGATGAGGAAGGTCAGGGCCCTACTGAGATAAAACATCATAAATAATAAGATAACGGAAACAATTTAAATAAAGTCTACAGTGAGAATCTAAACCAGATAAATAAGGAAGAACAGTAATAGAAAGCAAAGGTAACAATACAAGGAATATTGCTCTCAACAAGGAATAATAGTCGGGGATCTCTTGGTATCCCGAGGATCTCTTGGTATCCTCATCTTATACCCTGGGGATCTCTTGGTATCCCAATATATATAGAAATACATGTGCCAGGGATCTCTTAGTATCCCGGGGATCTCTTGGTATCCTCAATAAGTAAGTCGGGGATCTCTTGGTATCCCAATATATATAGAAATACATGTGTCAGGGCTCTCTTGGTATCCCGCACCCTCAATCCGGAATATATCAAGTGCAGGGGATCTCTCGGGAAGCCGTCCCGTAGTCCCAAATTAAAACACACAACAACAACAACTCATAGTCTCAGAATAAATGTTAAAATCAGAACAAGTAATATTAAATTCTAGCCTAACATGCTTCAGAGAATACAAATAGTACAGTTAAACAATTAGGCAAGTAAGTCAGCTAAACATGCTTCTCTAAGCTAGCACAGGTTTAAACTTACAGTCTAAAATGAACAAGTAAACAGGAAATCTCAATTTAAATACTTCAAGTAGAAATGGGTTTACAACAATTAGCTCAAATACGCGCTCATCACCTCACGTACGAGGCATTCAAATATTCAAAGATCATGTCCTAAGGGGAAAGGTCCCCAACACAAGGTTAGACAAGCCACTTACCTCGAACCGGCTCAATAATCAACTAGGAACCACGCCTTTGCCACGAGTATCCGACTCCAAATTGCCCAAATCTATTCAATTCAATTACATATCATAAATATTAATGCAAACAACTGATTCCACTATTAAATTTAAAGTTAGGCGCGAAAATAGGTAAAAATGACCAAAATGCCCCTTAGGACAACGCCTCGGAATCAAATGATTTTTAGATTTTCAGAACCCTCGTACTCCCACGAGTCTAACCATATAAAAATCTCCTAAATCGGAGGTCAAATGCTCACTCAAAACCCAATAGTTTGGTCTAAGAAGTTTTCCCCCATTTTGATTCCAAATTCGAAATTAGATGATGTATTAAGCTATATATTAATAGAATACAACTAATAGGTATTAAGGAAACGTAACCCAATGATCCTCTTTTCAAAACCCACTCAAAATCTCCCTCTACCGAGCTCTCAATAGATTTTTCCAACTTTTGAAACTCAACCCTCAAAATTCCCTTTTCTAAACAGGTGTTTCCACTTCTGCGGACAAGGGACCGCACCTGCGGTCCCGCTTCTGTGGAATCCAAGCCACTTCTGCGGTTTTCATTAAAGGGCTTAGGGGCCGCATCTGCGATGGGAAACTCGCAGGTGCGTAACCGCATCTGTGGAAAAATGTCCGCACCTGCGAAAAAACTGAAGAAGCCCAAAACCCGCATCTGCGATGGTCCGGCCGCTTGTGCGGCTCCGCACCTGCGGAACCTAAACCGCAGGTGCGGTTATGACAGAAGACAGAACCCTTCAGCAATTCATTCAACTCCAAATTCCTCCGCTAATCACCCGAAATCATCCCGAGGCCCCCGGTACCTCAACCAAAAGCACCAATACCACCTAATACCTTATTCGAACTTGTACCAACCCTTAAAACACCTAAAACAACACCGGAAACCCGATTTAATCAATGATTGAAGCCCAACAACTTCAAATTTCTTCTGAATACGCTTTTGATCAAAAACCTAACCAAAACACGTCTGAATGACCTGAAATTTTGCACACATATCCCAAATAACATGACGAAGCTACTGTAATTTTCGGAATTCCATTCCGACCCTTGGATTAAAAACTCACTATCGGACCGAAAACTTCAAAAATACAAACTTCAGCATTTCAAGCCTAAATGAGCTACTGACTTCCAAAATACATTCTGAAAATGCTTCCAACCTCGAAATCACCTAATGAGCTAACGGAACCATACTTTTCCATTCCGAGGCCGTCTTCACACTGTTCTGATTACGGACCATTTTTCAACTCTTAAGCTCTCATTTAGGGACTAAGTGTCCCAAAACACTCAGAATCCTAACACCGAACATCCCGGCAAATCAAAATAGCATAAATGAACTTAGGGGAAGCAGTTAAATAGGGGATCGGGGCATAAATTCCAAAAACGACCAGCCGGGTCGATACATCCTCCTACACTTAAACATTCATTTGTCCTCGAACGAGCATAGAGAATGTACCTGAAGTAGTGAAAAGATGAGGGTACTGGCTGCTCATATCCTGCTCGACCTCCTAGATCACCTCCTCGGTCAGCTGACCCCGCCATTGAACCTTCACTGAAGCTTTGTTCTTTGACCTCAACTTTCTGATCTGCCTATCCAATATAGCCACTGGCTCCTCAACATAAGATAGATCCTTGTCCAACTGGACTGAACTGAAATCCAACACATGTGACGAGTCACCGTAATACCTCCGGAGCATCGAAACATGAAATATCGGATGAACTCCGGCCAAACTGGGAGGTAAGGCAAGCTCATAAGCAACCTCCCCAACTCACCTCAAGATCTCAAAAGGGCCAATAAACCTCGGACTCAGCTTTCCTTTCTTCCCAAACCTCATGACGCCTTTCATAGGCGAAACCCGAAGCAGAACCCGCTCACCAACCATATATGAAACATCACAGACATTCCTGTCCGTGTAGCTCTTCTGTCTGGGCTGGGCTATACGGAGTCTATCCTGAATCATCTTAACCTTCTCCAATGCATCCCGTACCAACTCTGTGCCCAATAGTCTGGCCTCACCCGGCTCAAACCAACCCACCAGAGATCTACATCTCCTACCATATAAGGCCTCATATGACACCATCTGAATTCTGTACTGATAACTGTTGTTGTAAGCAAACTCTGCCAATGGCAAGAAATGATCCCAAGACCCTCCAAACTTAATCACACATGCACAGAGCATATCCTCCAGAATCTGAATAGTGCGCTCGAACTGTTCGTCCGTTTGGGGGTGAAATGCAGTGCTCAACTCCACACGAGTACCTAACTCCTGCTGCACGGCTCTCCAGAACCGTGATGTAAACTGAGTACCCCTGTCCGAAATAATAGAGACCGGAATACCATGCAGATGGACGATCTCCCGGATGTAAATCTCCGGCAACCGCTCCGATGAATAGGTGGTACACACTGGAATGAAATGAGCACACTTGGTCAATCGATCCATAATGACCCAAATGGCATCAAACTTCTTCAAGGTCCGTGGGAGTCCAGATACAAAATCCATGGTGATGCGCTCCCATTTCCACTCCAGAATCTCTATCTGCTGAAACAACCCACCCAGGCGTTGGTGCTCATACTTCACCTACTGGCAGTTGAGGCATATAGACACATAACCAACTATATCTTTCTTCATCCGCCTCCACTAATAGTGCTGCCTCATGTCCTGATATATCTTCGCGGCACCCGGATGGATGGAATACCGCGAACTATGGGCCTCTGCTAGAATCAACTCTCAAAGACCATCAACATTGGGCATACAAATCCGATCCTACATCCTCAATACCCCGTTATCTCCAATGGTAACATCTTGGGCATCTCCACGCCGAACCTTGTCCTGAAGGACAAGCAAATGAGGGTCATCACACTGGCGCTCCCAGATACGATCAAATAGGGAAGACCGGGAAACCACACTGCTAGAACCCGACTGGGCTCTGAAAGATCCAATCTCATAAACTGGTTGGCTAAGGCCTAAACATCCATCGCCATAGGCCTCTCTGAAGCTGGTAAATATGCCAAACTACCCAAACTCTCCGCCCGGTGACTCAAGGCATCCTCCATCACATTGGCCTTGCCAGGGTGATACAGAATAGTAATGTCATAATCCTTCAGAAACTCTAACCACCTCCTCTGATACATATTTAGATCTTTTTGCTTGAGGAAGTGATGTAAGCTTCGGTGGTCAGTATAGATCTCACAAGGCACACCATAAAAATAATGACGCCAGATCTTCAAGGCATGAACAATGGCAGCTAACTCAAGGTCGTGGACAGGGTAATTCATTTCATGTATCTTCAACTGTCTGGATGCATAGGTAATCACCTTACCGTCCTGCATCAACACCGCTCCAAGGCCAACTCTCGAGGCGTCACAATAGACAATATAAGACCCTAAACCGGTAGGCAACATCAAGATTGGGGCTGTAGTCAAAGCTGTCTTGAGCTTCTGAAAGCTCGCCACACACTCCTCTGTCCACTGAAATGGGGCACCCTTCTGGGTCAATCTAGTCATAGGAGCCGCAATCGATGAAAATCCCTCCACGAAACGACGGTAGTAGCCCGCCAAACCAAGGAAACTACGAATCTCCATAGTTGACGACAGCCTAGGCCAAGTCTGTATGGCCTCTACCTTCCTCGGATCCACCCGAATATCCTCACTCAAAATCACGTGGCCTAAGAATTCCACAGAACTCAGCCAAAACTCACATTTTGAGAACTTTGCATATAACTTCTTTTCCCTCAAGGTCTGAAGCACGGTCCTCAGGTGCTGCTCATGATCTTCCCGACTCCGGGAGTATACCAGAATATCATCAATAAAAACAATAACAAATGAGTCAAGATATGGCCTGAATACACTGTGCATCAAATGCATGAAAGTTGTTGGGGCATTGGTCAGCACAAATGACATAACAAGGAACTCATAATGACCATATTGAGTCCTGAAGGCAGTCATTGAGATATCTAGCTCCCAAATCTTCAACTGATGGTACCCTGAGCGCAATTCAATCTTAGAAAACACTTGTGCGCCCTGAAGCTGGTCAAACCGATCATCAATACGAGGCAAAGGATAACAGTTCTTCAGTGTAACCTTGTTCAACTGGCGATAATCAATACAGATATGCATAGAACCATCCTTCTTCTTCACAAACAAGACAGGAGCACCCCACGGTGAAACATTGGGTCGAATAAAACCCTTACCGGGCAATTCCTGCAACTGATCCTTCAACTCCTTCAACTCAGGAGGAGCCATGCGATACGGAGGAATGGATATGGGTTGAGTGCATGGAAACAGATCAATTCCAAAATCAATGTCTCTATCGGGCAGCATGCCCGAAAAATTAGCTGGAAATATATCGGGATAATCCCGTACCACTGCAACTGAATCAACCGAAGGGGTATCAACACTGACATCTCTCACATAAGCTAAATACGTGGCACATCCCTTATCAACCATACGTTGAGATTTAAGAAAAGAGATAAATCTACTGGGAGTGTGATATAAAGTACCACTCCACTCAATACGCGGAATACCTGGCATAGCCAGCATCACGGTCTTAGCGTAACAATCAAGAATAGCAAAATGGGGCAACAACCAGTCCATGCCAAAAATAATGTCAAAATCTACCATATCGAGTAACAATAAATCCGCTCTGGTCTCAAAACCATCAATAGTAACCAAACATGACCGATAAACGCGGTCTAGAACAAGAGAATCTCCCATAGGAGTAGAAACATAAACGGGGGCACTCAAAGAATCCCGAGGCACACCCAAATGTGGAGCAAAGTAAGAAGACACATAAGAATAAGTAGAGCCTGGATTGAATAGAACTGATGCCTCTCTGTGATTAACCAGTATAATACCTGTGATGACAGAATCGGAGGCAATAGCCTCGGTGCGAGCAGGAATAGCACAATATCTGGCATGGACTCACTCGAGAGAGTGACCTCTACCTCCACGACCTCCGCCCCTAACTGGCTGGGAAGATGGGGTAGAAGCGGGAGTTGTGATCATGGCCTGAGAACTCTGAGGAGCACATTGTGGCTGAGTAGTCTGTGGAGGTGCACTCCTCCCAAGTCTAGGGCAATCCCTCACCACATGACGGGTGTCACCACACTCAAACAAGCTCTGGGAGGACGTGATGGCTGTGACTGGCTAGGGCCAGGTCTGCTAGACTGACCTCTGAAAGCACCCCGCGCAGGAGGCGCGCTGGAAACTGGAGGTGCATAGTAAGGCTCCTAAGGTATAGGCGGAGCTGGAGCACTGCTGGCTGCTGGAAGAGCCGAATGAACTGGTCGACCCAGAAAACCCCTACCATGTCGACCTGCTACTGGGGTACGAGCACCAGAGTAGTGGCCCGACTCTCGAGACCTCTTGGCCTCTCTCTCCCCTCGCTCCCTGGCGAGCATACCCTCAATCCTCCTAGCAATGCTCACTACCTGCTAATAAGGAATGTCCATATCCAACTTTCGAGCCATGCTATATTTGATGGGTGGAATAAGACCCTTAATGAACCTGCGAACCCTCTCCCAAACTGTAGCAACCAAAGTTGGTGCATGCCTAGCCAACCTGGTATAACGGATAGCATACTCTGAAACTGTCATAGCACCTGGCGCAAATGCTCAAACTCTGCGTGCCATGCATCCCTGAGACTCTGGGGGGACAAACTCTCTCATAAATATCCCGGAGAAGTGGGTCCAAGTCAGTGAAGCAGCCTCGACTGGACTGTCCATCTCATAAGTGCGCCACCAATCGTAGGCGGCTCCCTGAAGCTGAAAGGCAGTGAAAGAAACCCCGCTGGACTCCACTATGCCCATAGTGCAAAGAATACGGTGGAACTCCTCTAGAAATCCTAAGTCATCGTCTCATGCTAACCCATTGAACACTGGGGGATCATATTTCTTAAACCTCTCAAGTCTCCGCTGCTCGTCCTCTGAAGCAGCTGACCTATCCTCGGGCTGAACTGGCACTGCAGGTGGTATGGGAATAATCTCGGTAGCCTACTCAACCTGCACTCGCTGCTCAGGAGTGCGGACAGCAGGAGTCTGTGCTCCTCCCCCGGCTTGGGATGTGGCTGCACCAAGGGAAAGCAACCCTGCCTGAGCTAAGGTGGTGTACATGCTCATGAACTGCTCAATTATGATCAAATCAAAGTCCAAATTTCTTAAAAACTTCCGAATTGCATATTCGATCAAAAACCCGACCTAAACACCTCCAAATGACCTGAAACTTTGCATGCATATCCAAAATCACCTAATGGAGCTACTGCAACTCTCGGAATTCCATTCTGACTTCCGGATCAAAATCTCACCTATCAACCGGATTCTGCCAAAATTCCAACTTTCGCCAATTCGAGCCTATTTCTACACCGGACTTCCAAATTCAATTCCGATCGCTCCCCTAAGTCAT
>MU677793.1:12001-33353 GCA_026770625.1 Nicotiana glauca
TGGCATATGAATGTTATTTCTGAGAGTGAATGAATTCTTTCTATCTTGAGTTTCTAAGTGTTCTTAAATTTTATTATGTGGAACTACTCTCTTGTGTTGTGAGGGCACTTGATTCATGAAGGAAAGGTAATGTCAGTGACCTCTATGTTAGAGTAAGTAGGTGAGCTGTGAATAATGCGTGGCACTTGTGAGTCAAATCTTGAGGTGAAGATGTTACGCTTTTGTGCTTAGTCTATTTTAAATACTCTTGGTGTGCTGCGTTAGGAGAATTATTTAAAAAGGTCGTGTCTATAAAAAAAAGTGTAGTTTAATTGCTCGAGGACGAGCAATGATGTAAGTGTGGGGGTATTGATGATAGGCTATAATTGCGTATTTTATTCGATTATTACACTCTAATTTACTGCACTTTAGTTGAGTTTGCGCTTTAATCGCTAGTGTTTTGCACTAACAGTGTGTTTTATATCTTGTAGGAGTGATTCCGAGCTATATAGATGTTATGGAATGAATTCAAGTGATTTGGAACTTTGAAGTATGAGTTAAAGCCCAAGAAATTAAGCCGGGATCGTATTCGGGGGTCAAATTTGATAATTAAGTACGAATGAAGACTCGAGGAGGCATATTGCGCACTTTCTAGTAAAATAGATATAACTTTTTGCTCAGGACTCCATTTGGGATTCACAATATATGGTCGGAAATCTAACTCAAAGGGCTACAACTTTTATGTTTTATATTTTTCCAAATTCCAAATGGAACAGGGTAAAAACCCACGGTTATGGTAGGACCGCTGCAGAACACTGCTGCAGATTCTGAAGGCCACTCTGGCCGCGGTCCTGGCGTAACCGCGGTAGGACCGCGGCAGGAAGCGTAAATTTCAGGGACCAAAGTGCAAAACATGGGATTTTAAGCCCTAAACCCTATATTAAACAAAGGAAGCCGACCAAAAGAAGGGAGAGACACTACTTTCGGGTTAGACAACACCCTTGGAGGCAAAAACACGCGAGGAGCAAGGCGGGAAATTCTTCTACGAGTTTTTTCTTCCTCTTCCTATTTTTCATTGTTGGTTAGGACTTTTAGTATTGTAGTTTTACATACCATTATGAATAACTAATTTGTTATCTAGAGTTTTGATAGAACCTTTTGTAGGATAAATTCTTGTTATGTTTTTATATAATTGAGCCATGGTTTTTCTCTATTTGTTCAACTATGTTTATATTGTGGTTGGTTGAAGAGCTCTTAATTAGCTGTGCCTATTTAGTATGCATAACTCGGGAGAGAGTGCATATTTAGGTAATTGTTAAACAACACCACTTTTAAAGTATATGAGAGATCAATAACCGAGGGTTTAACGGCGGGATTAGGGATAACGAAACCTTAGGTGTGATCTGAAGTGAACTGTATTAAAAGCCAGCTAGCGTAGCTCGGGAGAGTGCGTCTAGTAAATTGTCGTAATTACTCGGGAGAGATTTACGGTAATAAGAGTGCTCATGATCGGTAGAGAAAACTGAGACGAAATTATAGAAGACATAGCGGGAAGGATTCCGACAATAGGGGAAATCATAACTCTAGACCTCCTTAATCTTTTCTCTAATCCTTAGTATCGTTAGTTGTTAATTTACTATTTTAATTCGTTAGTTAATTAGTTAAACACAAGAATCTAAATATCTATAAGTTATGAATTGTTCAAGCTTATCTTATTGGCGATAGTGAACAGTTGTAGCTAAACCTTAATTCTCTGTGGGATTCGACTCCGGACTTGTAAACCGGATTATATTTGCAATGACCGTATTGTCCTTTTTATAAGACATAGTTGGATGTGATCAACGCTCAAACTCAATTTGCCTATATAACCAAATAGAACCAATAATAGTATACCTAGAACTTTCAGAGCGCTATTACTTGCTTTCTTAATTAGGAAACATTGATTTCTTAATCAAAGTTCATTTGTATTTCTGAAAGTCGACATCTTATTTGTTAGGAAATGAATAAAATTCACCTGCTCATTTTGGATTTTGCAAAAAATTAACCGTATATATTTGGTAAAAAGCCCGGTTAAAGTAGAAAAAATATGATTGAAATGCAATATCAAATTTAATTGATTAAAAATAAATGACTGCTACTTATCTTTTGTGTTAGGAATATTTAACACCTGCTAATTTAACAGTAGTCTTTCTATAACAAACGTAGTTCTTGAATATAAAATTATTTTTAGTAAAAAAATTAAGCAAATTATGAAAATATAGGTATATAAAATTAAAAATACAATTATTGTCTCCTTCTTCTATTTTTAAATTTAGTAAAAATTTACGTTCTTAACTTCTAGCTTTGCTTCAATAGCAATTGAAAAGTCATAAAGTAGTTTTTGATTATATTTTAGGCATCATTAAATCAAAATAAAATTGATCAATGTATCATATACTTCAAATTTTGAGTAATACTGACGCTGCTAATTTGTACTCCATGCCATTGTTTGGATAAGTTTGCACGACTATTTTAATTAACTTGATATTGTAAGTAAAAATCGTAACATTCTAAATAAGAATTTATATTGTTAACATGAATACGTTAAGATGAACATTTACTCATGCTAATTAATGCAACATTATCATATAATGAAGAAAATTCCATTTCCATTTTAATTTTTCAGGTAAGTTGGGCCTAACAAAATTAAAAATAACTTTACGATTATTTGGACATGAATTCTAATATGAGTTCTTTCATAGCGAAAAAGAAAAAGGAAAAGAAAAAAAAAGGAGAAAAAATGGCATGGTATAACAATGGGGAGAAATTTAAAAATAGCCAGATTTACAACTGATTTTTCAAAAATAGTCCAGTTTCAAAAGTAATCGAAATTTAGCCACTTTTTATGTAAAGATAAATCTGAACGAAAACACTGTTCAAAATTCGAAAAATATGCCCGCATATTATACGGGAGTTCCAGCATAAGTATGCTTGAACTCCCGCATACTACACGGGAGTTCCAGGACAACTATGCTGGAACTCCCGTATAATATGCAGGAGTTCAAGTATAATTATGCTGGAACTCCCGCATAATATACTGGAGTTCCAACAAGTATAAATGTCCAGTATAATATAATGGAGTTTTGAGCATCGGTGCTCCAGTCTCCCGTATATTATACAGGAGTCAGCAAAGTATACCGGTCCAGCATAATATGCTGTAGTTCGTACACAAATGCACCGAACTCACGTATATTATACAGGACCGGTCTCTGTTGCAGCAAAATAGTGGCTATTTTTCATTGACTTGGTAAACGCTAGCTATTTTTGATTGACCATTGCGAAAACTGGCTATACCGTGCTATTTTGACTATAACAATGCGCAAGAGAATTGACACGTTTGACAACATAAGGCTAAAAAAATTGACACCCGATGACCAAAATTATTTTTCTTAATTATATAAAAAAGTATTAGAATCCTCTGCCTCTCTCTCTCTTCTAACGGTTGCAACTTGCAACCATGTTCCTAGAAATTAGGATTTATTTCCATTAAATTTTTTGTTTAAGTAGCTTAGCATACCCATTCTCTTCTGTTTATATATTTTTTTTACTATATTAATGTATAACTGGTTTAGAGCAAGTTCTAAAATCTAAAAATAACAAATATAATTATGAGAGTAAAAAATTTTTTATATACGAACAAGGAAAATAATTTTTTGATACGTTTTAATATAAAAATAATAGATATAATCGTGGGAGAAGAAATTTTTAATATACATTTTGATATACAAAGAAGAAAATAATTTTTTGATATATACAAAAAAGAAAAATAAAATTGTGATACATTTTAGTATACGCATTATTTGATGTATATATAGACAACAATAAATTTTAAATTGCTATAGCTATTATATTTCGGATATACAAAGAAGGAATCTATAACTATACACATGAATGTTGTGATATATGTTTATTGGTTACATAGTGTTAATATCTATAAATATGGATTTTTTCTACTAATTATATTGGTACATTGTCATACCATGTCAAAAATTAAAAATTAAAAAATGAAAGAATCTCAGCATAAGTCTTCTTCTATAAATATATGAATCCAGGCAAAATTTTCCTTTTTGTCTGATCCACTTATATTTGGTACTAGTGATGTTATGCCCAGGCTAAGCCCGGGCCAATGACTATTTATATACAGTCAGACATCTCTATAACAGTATCCTCATATAACAGTTATTCTCTATAAAAACTAAATTTTTGTCGAATCGATTTTTATGTTATAATCGATGTTATGTTATAGTATATGTACTCTATAACAAAAATATCAAAACAAATGAGACTGTTATAGAGATGTTTGATTGTATGAGCAATCCTTGCAGAGTCTCCTATGCGACATTTTCATATATTCCCACTTTTGGGATCACCGTTGAAGTTATACTTGCATTGCACAAATAATTTGAAAGTATACCCGCTCAGATCCGAAGTAGTTCAATATCTTCAATGCAACTTCAGAAATCAAATACGAAGTTCTTCTATTTTTCAGATGCAACTTTAGAAATTCGAATCTTAAGAGGTTCAATCTCTTTAATGCAACTTCAGAAATCAAATTTGAAGTACTTCTATCTTTCAAATGCAACTTCAGTAACTTGAATCTTAAGTAATTCAATATATTGAATGCAAATTCAGATATCGAATCTTAAATTTTGAAGCATAAATTTGTTCTTCGATTTTCAATAACCCAGTACACGATTCAATGCCAAAATGTACTCAAAATGAGCTGAAATTTGAAATCACTTTCAAATATCATAAAGAACAAATCCCGATCATCAAATTGTCAACAACAATAATAAATTTAACAAACCCAATTTGCAACTAAAAATAAGAAGAAGAAACTTTAAGCATAAAGAAGAAGAAAACAACAGTACCGAAGAAGAGAAAAGTTTATACATTTGAAGTTATCAAAAAACTGGGAATCAGTTAAAAAAATTCAAAAAATGAATACAAATTCAATGGGCGATGCAAAATTGGGTGCCACATAAAAATTTTACCCTCTACGTTACCTGAGTTCATGTTTTTATATTTTAATTATGGTAATCTGATTTTAAGTATAATATTAAGCAATATGTTACTGAAATTTTCTGAAACACTAATTATCATATCTTATTGGTTTAGAAAAAGCATTTGCGTGAAAAATAGAATTACATATGTCCTTATTTCTGAAGTATCGAACTTCATTTTTTATGTATTATAAATTTTTAAAAGTAATTTAATTTAAAAAAATTAAAGTATAATAGTAAAATTCTCAAGCCGAAGAACTAATTTTTAAAAAAATATTCTTATTAGTAATTTCTTTGTCTCATTATATGCCTTAAATATGGGCTAGAGAGTAAAACGACATTATTGGAAACTAAATAGTGATTAACTGTACCTAATTTTTTTCAAAAATTTATAAAAATAATTAATTCTTATTTGTAAGAAACTGCAATATTCTTGAGCAATGTAGTAAACTACCATTTCGTAATGTAGTTGGCATCTATAACAAGGTTATAATTTTATTTCATAAGTTGTGAATTACTCTCTATGCAATGATTTATATTTTATGTAATTAAAATAATGACCATTTAAAAAGATAATCACATACGAAATACAACTTCAAGAACTTTTTTCAGTCAAATCAAATTATCCAAATGACCGCTAAAATAAACAATGGCTAAAGTTGCACTATAATTATTTGTTATACAATTTTATTATTAATCAATGCTTAAAGATAATTTTTTTAATATATATAAAATAATCAAAAAATCAATTAAAGCGGAGAAAGTGATATTTAGGCATGTTATTTTTCGGCGTAATTATTCTGTGTAAAAACTGGTAGAATTATTGTTTTGGCTTCAGACTTAATGCTTACTTGTATGGAAATGTATACTTGTGTCTATACTTTTACTCTTATTAAGAGTTTTAGCGAGAGTTAGGTGTGAAATATAAAATTCTTGTGGGCCCACATGGTTAGATGAGTGGCTGTTTTATAAAGGATAACCGTAGCACGTGGAATGAAAATTAAAGCTGGACCCACACTTTGAAGCAAAGATGGGAGGGCAAATTGGTCAAGTCACATAAAAAATGCATGACAACTATGCTTCTTAACCAATAATAGTGCTCATGTTGACCAATCACCTGCTTATCCTCTCTTATATAATAGTAATGAAAACATAAAATCTATTCGTCTCGTAATTTACTTTTACCCAATGAAATTTAAACTCCTGAGAACGACTTCCGGGAGCTGAAGAGACATGCAAGAAAATGTATTGGTCAAAATGAACAGTTTGATAAACATAGGGGGACTAATTGCAATTAACATACTCGAATCTAATCTAAAACTCCACTTTACGCGGTCTGGGGACTTTCCCTTCGCTTTCATATTCCGAATTTGCAATACAACTCACATATTCTCTCTTTTTCTCTCTGTAAGAGCTTCGTCGCCGCCGGATCTGGTTGCTTCGATTCACCGGTAAGTTTTCCGATCTCAGCAATAACACACCGGAGAAGACCGTAAATTTACACTCTACTCGTCAATTTCTAGGGTTTCTGTTTTTTCGCCCTCTGTCGTTTCTAGAGAGTTTAAAAAAAAAAAAGAAATTAGGAAAAAAGGAAAATATTTCAATTTGATTTTTAGATATTTGATTAGTTTTTACCAGATCTGTAATCTGTTATTGTTTTTTCAATTAAGTCGTTTTTTTCGAGCTAGGATTTGTTGACTTTGTTTGTGAAATTAGGGTTAGGGTTTATAGGTGGATTAGGGTTTTCTTTGATATATAGACGTTCTTATGGCTGCTGGAAGACATGGTGGCTACAGGGATAATGAATTTAGGGGTCGTGAGGCTGAGTTCGAGGTTTCAAGGAAGGAGCTTGGTTATCCTAAGGGGGATTATGATCGAATTAGGAACCTTGATCGGGATTTTGATAGGGATCGAGTTCACGACAGGAGTAGTCGAGATAGGGGTAGGTTGAGACAGAAAGATGTAAAAGAAAGGGAGGTCATAAATGGCAGTTATAGGTCCACGTCAAGCAGGAGTGATTCTGGTAGTAGTGACGGTGGAGCGGGGAGAAGTGGGTTTAGTGTCAGGGCTGTTGACCGAGAGCCTGGGGAACTGTCTAGTGAGAGTGGGTCTGATGGGGCTATTGATTCGGACCGGAAGACCAAGAATGTGGCCAATGGGAACCAGTCACCTGTACAGAGCAAGAAACGAAAATTCTCTCCAATTATCTGGGATAGGGATGAAAAGGAAGCGAATAGAATGTCGAAGAGTAGAAATTCACCAGCAGCTGCTAAGCTACCTCCTCCGCCTCCATTGCCAAAGTCATCTGTCCACTCGCCTAACCTACCCTTAGAAAGGGTTGAGCAGGTCTCGCCATTGAATAATAATAATGATATTATTCAGAGCACGGGGCCATCCCATCATAATCCAAATACAGCACTTGGTTCACATGTTGATGCATCTGAATCCCCAGTTGACATAGGTTCACCACCTCCTGACAAAGAGCGATTGCCCGAGCAGGATGCCAGGATAGTAGAAGAAGATGAATACGTGCCGACTATAAGAGCGTCTCGATGGGCAACTGACGCTGACTCTCCAACTGATGAAGGTTTGATTTCAGATGATGATATGCCTCGATTGAAGAAGCAACGAGCAGTTTCACAGTCAGCTGAAATGGGTGGACACAGGAAATCACTAACTCCAGAATTTTTGGAGCTCAAGAGAGACAACTCTGGAGGAAATAGAGCAAGGTCCTCAGATTCAGATGAACATATTAGGTCTTCCAGCAGAGATAGTTACCAGGACAATGATTTAGATAAGAATGACTCAATGGATGTGGATAAGGACCGTAATTATGATGGTACTAGTGTTAGCCAGTCAGATACAGAATCTGAAGATGAACATGATTCTTGTGGTATAACAGAGCCTGCACTTCCTCCACAAAGGAGCGTAAACATGCTGCAGGGGTGTAGAAGTGTCGATGAATTCGAGCGGCTTAACAGGATAGATGAAGGTACCTACGGTGTTGTTTACAGAGCTAGAGATAAGAAGACAGGAGAAATTGTTGCACTAAAGAAGGTTAAGATGGAGAAGGAACGAGAAGGATTTCCCTTGACATCTCTAAGGGAGATAAACATTCTTCTTTCTATTCATCACCCCTCAATTGTAGATGTTAAAGAAGTAGTTGTAGGAAGCAGTCTTGACAGCATTTTTATGGTGATGGAGTACATGGAACATGATCTGAAGGCATTAATGGAGACAATGAAACAACCGTTCAGCCAAAGTGAAGTCAAATGTCTTATGCTCCAGCTTTTGCAGGGTATCAAGTATCTTCATGATAATTGGGTCCTTCACCGAGATCTGAAGACTTCAAATTTGCTTCTAAACAACCGAGGTGAGTTGAAGATTTGTGACTTTGGTTTAGCTCGTCAATATGGGAGCCCCCTGAAACCATACACTCATTTGGTGGTTACTTTGTGGTACAGGTGAGCTTCATTTTTTGTTCTTCATTAATTTGAAAATATTTAAGTAGATACTCATGTTTCTGTTGATGTGTGTCTGTATGTAGATGAAGGTTTCTATTGAGTTCTCGCCCATCTGGCTTTTCTCAGCCAGTGATTGAATAGTTTTTATGTATACAGGGCGCCAGAACTTCTCTTGGGAGCCAAGCAATATTCTACTGCAATTGACATGTGGTCACTGGGTTGTATCATGGCTGAAATGCTATCCAAAGAAGCGCTTTTCAATGGAAAAACCGAAGTTGATCAAATCGACAAGGTATCTTTTCTAGCAGCTTATGGAGAATTTTACATGATGTTGGATATCATTTACCATGAGATTTCAAGTCAGCTTAATGCATTTCTTGGATTGTTCTTACCAGATTTTCAAAATTCTCGGAACCCCAAATGAGACAATTTGGCCAGGGTTTTCTAAACTTCCTGGGGTGAAGGTCAACTTTGTAAAGTACCAGTAAGTATTATCATCTTGTATATTCTATCCCTTTTCTTGTTGGCTGGAGATTTATGTTTTTATTTTTGCCACTGTTTTCCCAGGCTTCCAGCTTTGGGTGATTCTGGTTTGGCTTTCTGGCCTCCTTTGATGACAATCTATTGCTGGAAAAATATTTTCATGTGTCTACTAACCATTTGATTTGTTTGTGACAGGTTTAATTCGTTAAGAAAAAAATTTCCTGCTACATCCTTCACTGGGCTACCAGTCCTATCTGATGCTGGCTTTGACCTGTTGAATAAGCTTCTAACTTATGATCCTGAGAAGGTGATGGCCATTTCATTTGGGAACTTCAAAATTTTGTACTTCATTGTTTATCCTTTTTGATTATTGTTTGTGTGACATATTGCAGAGAATAACTGCCGATGCTGCTTTAAACCATGAGTGGTTTCGTGAAGTTCCTCTCCCCAAGTCTAAAGAATTCATGCCTACTTTCCCTGCACAGCATGCACAAGATAGGTAAAACTTCTGTCAATGCTAATTATTATATGGGAGTTTGTTTAGCTCCTTGGACAGTTATTTGATTTTCTATGTTTTGTTTGTAGGCGTGTGCGGAGAGTAATGAAGAGTCCAGATCCTCTTGAGGAGCAGCGAAGAAAGGAGCTGAAGCAAGGGGTGTTAGGAACTGGTGGATTGTTTGGCTAAGATAAGTGAATAGTGCTCAGTAACTGTTTGAGTTTTGCTTTCTCTAATACTCATGGGGTTGATGTGGTTGAGGTGAGAGCTATGATTGAAAGGAAGTTGCTAAAATTGTTTGCAAGACGATCAGTTCAGCTGTTTTTTAGCAGGCTTATCTGACATTTAGATCGAGAAACAATTCTTTTGGCTGTGCATTATCAGATCTGTTGCAGGTGACTTACTGGGTGCTGGTGCCTTATCAAACTCTTTGAGACTGCATGCATGGCAGGGGTGGCATAGTGAGCTTACCTATTAAGGAACAGTTTCAATTGAAACTCGTGTATGTAACATATTTCCTATTGGCAGTGTAAACAGTTTCTTGAAATTGATTTTGTTACTCAAAACATATGGATCTGTTTCGTACTTATAGTATGTCGATTTTAATCTTCATATTCTGTTTGCAAGAGATGATGGTGTAAAGCTGATGGGGAATTCTTAGCTTTTTCATTGACGAAGAATTCACTGAACTATTGCACATTTGAAGGTAATGACTAGATACATGGATAGTAATCAAGGATGACATATCTGCTTTCCCATCAGTATTAAACGCTTCACTTTTCCCCATGCTAGCAACTTGACTCTTCACTATTGTTTACTTCACATGCTTTTTTCTGGCACTCTCCTTCTACATGGTCGAGTACATCAATGCTGGACCACAAATGATTATGACGCATGTTCCCTCCGTCCCAATTTATGTGGCACTCTTCCTGTCAGTCCTAAAAAGAATGTCACCTTTCCCTATTTAGAAGCAATTTACCTTTGGAGTTCCTCCTTTACCCTTAATGAATTGATTTACAGCCACAAAAATGTCTATGGTTTGTTTTACACCACAAGTTTTAGGTCTTGTTTAAATTCCGTGCCGATTCGAACACCGCCACATAAATTGGGACAGAGGGAGTAATATATCTCTCATGGCTGATATTTTTTTTAAGATAAACCTTAGTACTGAATGATTATAGGATTCTGTGCCGTGATGTCCAGTTTCAAATGTGATGATGGTCATGCTGAAGTTTTCGAAATTGTTTAAGAGATCTAACTTTGGAAGTTCAATTTCCAGCTTTTATGGTGATAATAATATGAACACTCAGCGTGATTGTTTTCTTCTGTAGGAATGATTCTCATTTCATGTTTTAGGGACTGACTAAGGTTCTCTCTCTTGATTTTATTGACTGCTAAATTAATATTGATAATAAAAGTTACTAATGATATGTAGACATGACTGAATGCCAGTGAAACGTAAGGCAAAGGTGTATCCGAAGCATCTCTGAGGGGATTTATTACCAAATATATAAGATTTGTTAAGTATTGTGTTTACTTGCTCATGGACGTGAAGTTTCACCCACATGATGTTAACTATCACCTCTTGTGGATGACATTGTTATCTTAAGATTTTGGTTGAAGTTATGTCTTTTGAAGTTTATTCCTATGTTATGTTGGCTTTAGGTCGTATCGCAGAGGCAAAGTCCACTCTGCTCTGGCTGCAAGTATTATCCTGTTCCTATCTAATAAGTTGTGCCAAACAAGATAAAATAAGATCTCTATCTTGCTAAGTACTATTGATTAGTTAACGTACAAAAAGAAACGTTAATTTTCTTCCCCAAAAAGAAACTATTGATTTGTTATTTTTGCTGACACTATCTAAATTGTAAGTTAGCTTGTTCCTTGATGCATTGGTTTCTCCTTGAGACTGATTACCTATGTAGGGGTGTATTGGTGGTTGCTTTCATTTTGTTTTTTGACTTTGTATTATGGTATAATCTGTTCTCACTTCTGGGAACATTTATACCCATAACCCATTTGGCTTGCTTTCCAAACAATCAAATCTATATTTTTTTGGTTTCTTTTCGTATTTATATTAGAGAATTTTCAATTTTTACTGTAGAATTGAATTCTGCAACTGTCACTGCAGTATCAAGGAAAGCAGGTTGAGGAGCTTATCTACAACCTGGCATACATAGAATTTCAAATTTATTTTCCGTACTTCAGATACTCGTACTGTCTGCCCAAGCCAGTAAGGTACTTTGCTGCCCTCATCTGCTAGAGATGTACAAATGTTCTATATGATATCTTGTGCATTCTTTTCTAGATGGGGGCTTTTAATTTGAGCCTATATGTTTCAGGCTGTATTGATTTTCTGTTCTCTCAATTTTTTAGTCTTGTGGAAAGATGATAATGGTTTTGTTGTTATCATCTCTTGGTACTTTTAGAGGCAAAACTGGGAATATCTTTTGTTTGTTGCTAGTGTTAAAAGATAATTACGTATAACCTTATTACATAACTGTGACGACCCGGCCAATCGTCTCATGAGTTACCGCTCCGTATTCCCCTATTTCTGCTTCTTTATGCTTTGTTTATCCGTGTATTGTGCTATCGGGTTGGTCGGATCGAATCCGGAATAATTTTATTAGGGTTTGAGGCATGAATGTGATTTAAGCAAAAGGTAAGATTAGACAAGAAAAAGCTGAAAACGAAGAGAAAATGAATGAGCATCTCTCTTCTGTATTCTAGGTAGGTTGAATGATGCAAAGATAGCTATTTGGCATTTTTGTCATTGTGACATGCCTGTGATTTTAGCTGGGTTTCTTATGATACAAGGCAGATTCAGAATTTTAATATATAATGATTTCAATCTTTAAGATTTTGGAAGTTGATCAATGAAAGAAGGTTGGCTGTTTATTGCTTCATTTTCACTGTTCTTGAGCCGAGTTTCTTTTGGAAACAACCTCTCTACCTCCCCAAGGTAGGGGTAAGATCTGCGTACACTTTACCTTCCCCAGAGGGATTTCACTGCGTTTGTTGTTGTTGTTGATCAATGAAAGAAAGAACTAGTGTTAGATTTGTCTTACATCTCTGCCGTGTTGATTAGTTTTATTTTGTGTTTATGTAGCTTCATTAAAACAGACGACCAAAAAAAAAGCTTCATTAAAACAGAGAGCAGTAGGGACTATAACTGTAATTCTAGTTTGCAATCGGAACTGCACAGCTGCCATTCATTAAACTGTTAATTTGTAAAAGTCATGTGGGAAACGCTTTTGGCCTTTGAATCCTTGTAACTGGTAGAAGTCTTGACCTCCATATTTCTTTTGTTCAAAATTAATAGTCGTGTTGGCTTTGAAATTTCGCTTTGTCGACTCTTCCACATTGTAAGGATATTTATTTTGGATGGAGAAGGGTTAGTAACGGTTAAGGACCCCGGTTGAGTTTCTAAGCTTATTCATAGTTTTTTTATTTTTTTTATTTTTATTTTTACCCCCTGCCCCTCTGATTTGTTTCTGACCAGAAAGAACATGTGAGCCTGGCTACAATTCCCGCAAGAGGGCTGAAATAGAAGTGCAAAGGCATGTAACTTTGTTTATGAATTTTCCTGTGGGGTTCTAGGCAGGTAGATTGGAATTGCAAGTCCAGAAGCTCATCGTACTGGCAGGGAAGGGGGGGTGGAAGAACATGTTTCAAGGAAATAGATCTGTGTATGTTCCCACTCCAGACTAGGAAAAGACTAAATATAAGTTGTACAGCTCCTTGAAGTTGGTGGTGGTCCATTTTCAGTAGAATGCCAAGGCTAGGAAATGGAGAGTGGATGTACGAGAAATCACACTGCTGTGGTGGAAAGACTGTAAATGCTGCTGAAGGCAAAATATTTTGTCAAATGGCACTAAGATCTTTTATTGGGTAGGATTTTACCCTTGTGTGTTTTGGGCAGTGCATGGGTGTCCACCGTTTGGTCCTACTGTGCTGAATTTCGCCCATCAGAAATGGAGATGGGAAAGCAGTAGAGACTGGTCTTTGGCAAAATGAATATGGCTGGCACAGAAACTCTTGAAGAGGAGAAGTCGTCTGTCTTCTGTTATAAATAGATCCTCTTTGTTGAATTCATGTAACTAAAACTTCTGCTGATTTTCCTCACGTAATTAATGTCATTGCAGTCTTCTGATGAAACATAGGGTGGATTTGGTGTCCGTCATAAGTGTCATTCCAGGTAACATTCTGTTGCCCTGTGCAGAGCGCGTTTTGCATTGTTGTGCGTCAAGACACTTTTAGGCCCTGGATTGCTATTTGGTACTGTTTGTGTCTGAGCCTAACTGAAGCAGCGTTTGCTAGTTTGTGTTGCTGTTGCCATCTCTTCTCCTAAAAAAGGTGTTTGGTTAATCACTTTTAGGATTGTTGAAAAGTATACCGACAATCCTTTTAATAATAAGAAGACAATTGGTGAGAGTTCTGTTTTAAATCTTTATGCTTTAACATGCTGATACTGTACAGCCAGGTAAATAAGGTTAAAAGAAAATTTTGATGTACTTTTGATGGTGACATGATGGTTCGTTTTGCAGAATCATGCCTCTGGCTCTCCTACACGGCGACCCTTCCTATCACACTATTCCTTTAATTCTTTAGTTATTATGTTACTTTTCTGTTATCATGATATTCTTACCAGGACCGGAGGTGATGTGAACATTGAGAACTAACTCAAATATGTTCCGATGTTACAACGATGTAATTTGTCAAATTTTTGAAATCTTATCTGATCATTTTATCTGGAAGGACAGACAAGAGGAAGTCATTCGTTCTTTCTCATTCCAATAAAAAGGAGAAAGAAGAGGTTAAAAAGGTCAATTGGCATAAGCAAATGTTAAAGATTGGGTAAATGTTAACAAATAAACAGCGCTTTGCTGGTAAGAGTTGCACAAAAGTTAAAATTCACATTAACTAAAATAAACTAGGGGTAAATGACATTGTATAGTTGCGCCTATAATAATAGCCAAAAGATTGTATATTTATATGTTTTGTATCTTATATGAGTTAACAAATTTATATATTTTTTTGGCGATTGAATATAAATAGTTTTTAACGCGAGCTAAATGTGATAATTGGAAAAAAAACACAATGCTTTGTTTCGAGGAGTTAAAACAAGGTGAAGAGTCATTATTGTTCCAAATTGGTTAATTAAATGAAGTCAATTGGAATAATTACTTTATAGTATGCTTTTCTTTTTCTTTTGTTGTTAACCAGAAATGAAATTGCCAGGCATAGCTATTACGGAAAATACAACCCTCTCCATTCACATTTCATACAGATAGCAAAATAAAAGAAAAATCTACTGAAGTTGCGCAACCTTGCAAATAGTCTTGTTAGTTAATCTAGTGCCCGTTTGGACTGGCTTATTTTAAGGGCTTTTAAAGTCAAAATAACTTTTAAGTCACAAATCAAAAGTCAAAAGCTAAAATTCCTAACGTATGGCTTAAAAGTTATTTTGATTTAAAAGTCACTTAAAATAAGCTTATCCAAACGTGCTCCTAATTTCTAGTAGAAAGCACGGACACCATTGAGTAACTATCTACGACAAGGATGCTTATTCCTTTCTTTTAAAGTAATATTATGGTAGATCCGTTTATTTGTACTTCTATCATAATGTGAGTTAACGTAATATCAAAATGCATGAAGTATAGCCCGAACGGTTGGTAATATTAAATGGATCCAATTAGAGTGACCACAATCATTTCTTCTAAAAGGGTAAAAGGCCAAAATTGTCATCGAAAATTAGTCCCGTTTATATCCGTTTTTACTTTCGATCCAAATATACGTCTACCGTTAGTAAAGTATACAAAATCGTCCCTAACCCTAACGGATTTCCAACGTGGCAATAGGACCCCTCACTTAATGTGCCAGCTGCGCAAATACCAACCCGATTGTAGAGACCCATGCTACTTTTTTTACCCATGCCCATTTTTTTGACCCCTCCCTTCCCGTTTGTACTCATTCTCTTTACAAACTCATACCCGACCCATTCCCCTCAACTGTTTATTCTTTATTCTTTTTATTTTTATTTTTTCCTTTACATCCTTCTCTTGGCACAATTCCATTTAAAATTAGAAACTCAAGCAAACTTTCTGGCAAAATGAAATGACAAGAAATTCGTCACCAGAGTTCTAACTTTGCAGATTAGAGGCACAAAAATTTAACCACTTCTAATTTAAATAACAAGTTGCAACGTCTTCTGCAGATTAGAAAAAGTGGACAAAACGCTCTTTCCTTTTTCCCGATCAAGCTCTAACAAAAGGGTACAAATAATTTTAAAAAAACTGTTCAAGTGCTGGTCTCTCCATCTTCAAATCATCATCTTGGATTGATAAATGGATTCTAATGAACCAAAGGTCCCAATAGATCTAAAACCACCAGTGAAGCCAGATTTTTGACCAAATTCCGATGAGTATTTTCACTGATGGAAAGACAGAGAAAGGAGAAGTTGCCGAAGCTTTTTCCGACCTAACTCCAATAAATTTCTTCATTGATAGTTCTTGATCATCTGATTGGAACACACTATAAACTTTTAAGATTTGAGAATAGTCAAAAGAGAACAAAAGAAAATATAGGGCGGAAGGGGAGATGGAAGGTGACGATCTGGGAAACAAATTTTTATGTTCGGCTGGTGGAGAGGGCAGGTGACATGGCATGGGAGATTGGTGTGTTGGGGGATCTGGTTTGTCGGCGAGCTTTGGCAGAGAGATACAGAGTGAGAGAGAGAAAAGTGGGACCCATAAGGTGTTTTTATAAGTTGGTCAAAGAAATGGACATGGATCTTTAATATTTGGGTTAATATTTGCCTAGTTGGCACTTTAAGAGAAGGGTCCCACTGCCACGGTGGACTTCTGTTAGAGTTAGGGATGATTTTGTCTACTATCTTAACGGCAGGGACGCATCTGAACCGAAAGTAGAACGAGGAATAAACGTGGTTAATTTATTAAAGTAGAGGGAGAAATCTAGCTTTTTTCCCCTTCTAAAATTACATGAGAACGAGATGACATATTAGTTATTTTAGATGTGGTGACGAATTGACAATATTTCATGTATCTTTAGGAAGGAACTATGTGATTTCGCTAGGAAATCCCCACAGACGACACCAAATTGTTTGACTCAAAGGTTATCGAATACTTTCCGAGCAAATCAATCGAAAATAGATCAAGAGGTAAATCATAGCCAATCATAATTAATCACTGAATTAGAAGACAAAATTGAGATATATGAATAATCAATTTGGAGAATGATGCAAACAGGGCTTTATTGATCGTAATAGCTTGACCTGCCTCTCCTTAAAGAGGTTCAGGGCCTTACAATTGTCTTATTCATAGCCCTATTCATGGAGCATGTTCCTCCATTTTTATGTATTCGGAGTAGTGTCCAACAAGAAGAAGCCCCATTTTTGGGAAGTCCTCCCCTCCTATTTATAAGGGGGTATCCATAGAAAATCCTAAAAAGGGTACAATTTAGAGGGAATATTCGGTAGAATATCACTTTTGAGTATTCCAAAGCAAACTAGCTGTTTGATGATGGTCCGACCTTGGTTGTTGATGACGGTCCGACCTTGGCCTGTCTGACCACGACCTTATGTCTCCGCGTGCCGAATTTCCCTGATATAATTTTGACCCATACAGTTAGTCCCTCCACTTATCGAGGTCGTCTCTTGGTCGAGCTCGGTGAGCGGACTTCATTAATCGTAATTTTGAGAAATTCAGATGGGGAGGTCGACTAGTGTGGATCGCGGCTGAGGGTGCCGATCTTTAGGTCCGTGGTATCCCCGTGGGCTAAACTTTAGTAGAGTTCGATCAGGGCCAATGACTCGAGTGATAGTCGATCGAGAAGGCATTAGAATTGGAGAAGGTTGTCGAGGCCGGGATGGCGGCATCAGAGGAGGTCATTCGCGTCCTCGGATCTGGACATGCGAGTAGGCCGAATGTGAATTCGGACGAGGTCGAGTGTTGATTCGGACGAGGTCGAGTGTTGATTCGGACGAGGCCGAATGCTGCTTCGGTCAAGGCCGAAAGTTGATTCGGATGAGGCCGAAGGTTGATTCGGTCGAGGCCGAATGTTGTGTCGGACGAGGCCGAATTCTTCTTTTTGGCGATGGCCCTTGGTCTTAAAGGGTGTTATTTCGACTTATCGAAATTTTAACCCGTCGTTGTTCGATCAAGGTCGAACAGTTCTTCTTTGGCGAAGGCCTTAGCCTTAGTCCCAGTTCGACGCTCGAACTGTCAAATTTTGATGGCGAAGGCACTTAGCCTGAGTCCCAGTTCGAGCGAGGTCGAACTGTCAAATTTTGATGGCGAAGTCACTTAGCCTAAGTCCCAGTTCGAGCGAGGTCGAACTGCCAAACTTTGATGGCGAAGGCACTTAGCCTGAGTCCCAGTTCGAGTGAGGTCGAACTGTCAAACTTTGATGGCGAAGGAACTTAGCCCGAGTCCCAGTTCGAGGGAGGTCGAACTGTCAAATTTTGATGGCGAAGGCACTTAGCCTTAAACTTAGTTTGGGCGAGGTCGAACTGTCAATCTCTGATGGCGAAGGTGCTTATCCTTAAACTTAGTTCGAACGAGGTCGAACTTGTCAAACTTTGATGGCGAAGGCACTTAGCCTGAGTCCCAGATCGAGCGAGGTCGAACTGTCAAACTTTGATGGAGAAGGCACTTAGCCTGAGTCCCAGTTCGAGAGAGGTCAAACTGTCAAGTTTTGATGGCGAAGGCACTTAGCCTTAAACTTAGTTCGGGTGAGGTCGAACTATCAATCTCTGATGGCGAAGTTGCTTATCCTTAAACTTAGTTCGAACGAGGTCGAACTTGTCAAACTTTGATGGCGAAGGCACTTAGCCTGAGTCCTAGTTCAAGTGAGGTCGAACTGTCAAACTTTGATGGCGAAGGCACTTAGCCTGAGTCCCAGTTCGAGCGAAGTCGAACTGTCAAATTTTGATGGCGAAGGCACTTAGCCTTAAACTTAGTTCGAACGAGGTAGAACCTGTTGATCTTTGATGGCGAAGACACTTAGCCTGAGACTTAGTTCGAACAAGGTCAAACTTGTCAAACTTTGATGGAGAAGGCACTTAGCCTGAGTCCCACTTCGAGTGAGGTCGAACTGTCAATCTCTGATAGCGAAGGCACCTAGTCTGAGTCCCAGTTCGAGTGAGGTCGAACTGCCAATCTCTGATGGCGAATGCACTTAGCCTTAAACTTAGTTCGAACGAGGTCGAACCTGTTGATCTTTGATGGCGAAGGAACATATAAACTTAGTTCGAGCGAGGTCGAACTGTCAAACTTTGATGGCGAAGGCGCCTAGCCTGAGTCCCAGTTCGAGAGAGGTCGAACTATCAAATTTTGATGGCGAAGGCACTTAGCCTGAGTCCCAGTTTGTCAAATTTTGATGGCGAAGGCACTTAGCTTGAATCCCAGTTCGAGCGAGGTCGAACTGTCAAACTTTGATGGCACAAGAACTTAGCCTGAGTCCTGGTTTGAGTGAGGTCAAACTGTCAAACTTTGATGGCGAAGGCACTTAGACTGAGTCCCAGTTCGAGCGAGGTCGAACTGTCAAACTTTGATGGCGAAGGCACTTAGACTGAGTCCCAGTTCGAGCGAGGTCGAACTGTCAAACTTTGATGGCGAAGGCACTTAGACTGAGTCCCAGTTCGAGCGAGGTCGAACTGTCAAACTTTGATGGCGAAGGCACTTAGACTGAGTCCCAGTTCGAGCGAGGTCGAACTGTCAAACTTTGATGGCGAAGGCACTTAGCCAGAGTCCCAGTTCGAGCGAGGTCGAACTGTTAAACTTTGATGGCAAAGGCACTTAGCCTGAGTCCCAGTTCGAGCGAGGTCGAACAGTCAAATTTTTATGGCGAAGGAACTTAGCCTTAAACTTAGTTAGAGCGAAGTCGAACTGTCAATATCTGATGGCGAAGGCGCTAAGCCTTAAACTTACTTCGAACGAGGTCGAACTTGTCAAACTTTGATGGCTCAGGCACTTAGCCTGAGTCCAAGTTCGAGCGAGGTCGAACTGTCAATCTCTGATGGCGAAGGCACTTAGCCTGAGTCCTAGTGCGAGCGAGGTTGAACTGCCAATCTCTGTTGGCGAAGGCACTTAGCCGTAAACTTAGTTCGAACGAGGTCGAACCTGTTGATCTTTGATAGCAAAGGAACTTATAAACTTAGTTCGAGCAAGTTCGAACTGTCAAACTTTGATGGCAAAGGTGCTTAGCCTAAGTCCCAGTTCGAGCGAGGTCGAACTGTCAAATTTTGATGGCAAAGTCACTTAGCCTGAGTCCCAGTTCGTCAAATTCTGATGGCGAAGGCACTTAGTCTGAATCCCAGTTAGAGCGAGGTCGAATTGTCAAACTTTAATAGCGCAGGCACTTAGCCTGAGTCCCGGTTCGAGCAAGGTCGAACTGTCAAACTTTGATGGCGAAGGCACTTAGCCTGTGTCCCAGTTCGAGCGAGGTCGAGCTGTCAAACTTTGATGGCGAAGGCACTTAGCTAGAGTCTCAGTTCGAGCGAGGTCGAACTGTCAAACTTTGATGGCGAAGGAACTTAGCCTGAGTCCCAGTTTGAGCGTGATCGAACTGTCAAACTTTGATGGTGAAGGCATTTAGCCTGAGTCCCAGTTCGAGCGTGGTCGAACTATCAAATTAGATGGCGAAGGCACTTAGCCTGAGTCCCAGTTCGACCAGGCACTTAGCCTGAGTCCAAGTTCGAGCGAGGTCGAACTGTCAAACTTTGATGGCGAAGGCACTTAGCCTGACTCCCAGTTCGAGCGAGGTCGAACTGTCAAATTTTGATGGCGAATGCACTTAGCCTTAAACTTAGTTCGAGCGAGGTCGAACTGTCATATCTGATGGCGAAGGCGCTTAGCCTTAAACTTTGTTCGAATGAGGTCGAACTTGTCAAACTTTGATGTCGAAGGCACTTAGCTTGAGTCCTAGTTCGAGCGAGGTCGAACTGTCAATCTCTGATGGCGAAGGTACTTAGCTTGAGTCCCAGTTCGAGCGAGGTCGAACTGCCAATCTCTGATGGCGAAGGCACTTAGCCTTAAACTTAGTTTGAGCCTATTGATCTTTGATGGCGAAGGCACTTAGCCTGAGACTTAGTTCGAACAAGGTCGAACTTGTCAAACTTTGATGGCGAAGGCACCTAGCCTGAGTCCCAGTTCGAGTGAGGTCAAAATGTCAATCTCTGATGGCGAAGGCACTTAGCCTGAGTCCCAGTTCGAGCGAGGTCGAACTGCCAATCTCTGACGGCGAAGGCACTTAGCCTTAAACTTAGTTCGAACGAGGTAGAACCTGTTGATCTTTGATGGCGAAGACACTTAGCCTGAGACTTAGTTTGAACAAGGTCAAACTTGTCAAACTTTGATGGAGAAGGAACTTAGCCTGAGTCCCAGTTCGAGCGAGGTCGAACTGTCAAATTTTTATGGCGAAGGCACTTAGCCTGAGTCCTAGTTCGTCAAATTTTGATGGCGAAGGCACTTAGCTTGAGTCACAGTTCGAGCGAGGTCGAACTGTAAAACTTTGATGGTGGTGGCACTTAGCTTGAGTCCCGGTTCGAGCGAGGTCGAACTGTCAAACTTTGATGGCGAAGGCACTTAGCGTGAGTCCCGGTTCGAGCGAGGTCGAACTGTCAAACTTTGATGGCGAAGGCACTTAGCCTGAGTCCCAGTTCGAGTGAGGTCGAACTATCAAACTTTGATGGCGAAGACACTTAGCCTGAGTCCCAGTTCGAGCGAGGTCGAACTGTCAAATTTTGATGGCGAAGGCACTTAGCTTGAGTCCTAGTTCGAGCGAGGTCGAACTATCAAATTTTGATGGCGAAGGCACTTAGCCTGAGTCCTAGTTCAAGCGAGGTGGAACTGTCAAACTTTGATGGC